>PYAF01004229.1:1159709-1175314 GCA_007407185.1 Glycine tomentella
GAGCTGGAATGCGTCCCTGCAGGACGTGACTTAACACGTCTGGCGCGCCCGTGATTTCTGCCTGATCACGTCCATATATGACGTGATTCAACACGTTCAGGCCAGGCGCAAATGGCAGCAGTAGATTCGTAATTTGCTTTCAAAATGCATTGTTTTGGTAAATATTTATTTAAATGACATTATTTTAATTTTTTTGCCTATAGGAACCATCCACTTGTGATTACAATGAATTTATCTAGATAGCATATTGGTGCACCATGTGTGATTAATTTTAATTTATATTTTCATATGATACGGCCTATAAAGACAAACACAAAGGTTTAGCTAGCCTCACAATTTGATTAATTGAATAATAGTGTGTATTCTCCTTAGCTGATGATTCTGACTATAGATGATGATTCATTATGAACCTTTTTCTTTTATAGGAATACGAGGGACTCCAGTATATGGTTTAAAAATTAAATGAATGGTGGAGAGAATCATTTGTAGTCATTGGGAAAGACCCTTCATGTCTAGTTCCGGAGAAACATTAATATAATTATCGTTCCGATGTGTGCAATCTCATCACTTTAAAAAGCCATTTGAGTGATGCAATCTCTCTAAAATCTAACATCGAGAACAAAAACAGCTCCGTGAACTTGGTTTGCATAGGATTTTGATGAGAAGTAGGTGGGTGCTCCTTTGCGGCGGGGAGTAGGGGAATTTAGGTTGCTGCGCAGGCTTAATTGAACTGGAATCTAAAAAACGTAGAGGCCACTAGAAGATGCTACGACAAATTAAAGTACACTTAGATCTCACAGAAAATCAGGCAACAAAACTACTGCAGTTAGAAAAAAGTTCAATCAACGCGGATTAAAATTCTCCAAAATCAATAAATATATAAAGTGAAAAATCAGACTACTATATTTTTTATTTCCTTATCCTAAAATAAGTTTCATATTTAAAAATAATATAAAATAAGCATTATATTAATTTTTAATGTAATATTTTTTTTCACTAATACTCATGATAGGTGCCATTTTATTTTTTTCAAATGTATTATTTTATCCCATCTTTAACATAATGATAAGTAACGATGATGTTGGTAATAACGATGACGGTAATAAGAATAACAACCATGATCATGGTGATCATGTGATAACAATGATGATAAAGATGGTGACAAGTGAGTTGAAAATGAATTGAGCCAAATCAAGTTCGGTTTAGCTTGGTTCAATTAGATAAGAAATGGTTCAATTTGAAGCTAGACTCGAATTTGGTATGAACATTTATTTTCACTCGACTTGTCTCAATTTAAACTCACAAATAACTTAGTTTAATTCGTTAGCTCAACTTAATTTAAAATTATAATTATTTTATATATTTTTAGTTATTTATTTTATACATAAACAAAATCAATATGGAATTAATCAAAAACTTAACTATATCAATTTAATAATACAAAACACATTACTATATATATGTATATGTTAAATTTATAATTATTATAGGTACTTTTATTTATTTATTCATTTCATACAAAAAGAATATTAAATTAACTAAAAATAATTATAAAAATTCAATAATATAAAATATTTAATATATACATAAATTTATAGACATATAGATTTGGATATAAATAAATAAATGTGTATATATATTGAGCTGATTCATGAATTAATCAAATCGAGTTATATGTAGTTCAAATTCAGTTCATTTATTTAACAAACTCAACTTTAAACTCAAAATTCAACTCATTTGACTCATGAACTAAGTTCAACGACTTAATTGTCGAGTTGAGTTTCGAATTATATATATTTGAATTAATTTCGCTCCTTGTCCAGTCTAATGACAACTATGACGATGGTGACACCCACAACAATGGTCTGGGAGGTTGAGGCAATAATAGTTAGACAATGGTGTGGGTGATGAGAGGAAAAGAAAGAAAATAAGTATCTCATCTTACTACTTTCTAATTTATCTCATTATATCAATAAAATAATATAGACCATAAAGAAAAGAAAAATATATTTAATTGATATAACAAAATAATTTATTAATTACAACAGAGTACATAAGACTACTATTATGATCGGTATTTTATCCTATATTGTTTTAATATATTTTGACTAGCTAATTAGCCCTAAAAGAACGACATTACAAAGTGTAGGTAATTATCAAAGTTTTACATAAAAATGATGCATGAAAGAGACTCTATAAACCTAACACTTTTAACTTGAATACAATAATTTTAATTAGAGTATCAACTCTCGAAATGATGGGCAATATGCATTCTTGGCATAAATAATTCATCAAAAGAAAAGTTATTTTATAAAAAAAAAAAAATTAAAGTTGCTAGCCTTAAAGATCTGAGACAACGACCATTCTACCCCATTTCAAAAAAAAAATTGCCTAAATGCCACGCGAGAGAAAAAAATTTCCAAACTGTCACGCGCGTAATTCGCTGGGAGGGGCAGCGAATTACGAAGCTGACGTGGCGGCCAGGCAGTGGATACGTAATTCGCTAGGGGTGGTAGCGAATTACGTTCATTGGTGCCACGTGTCCCTGCTCCTCTGGCGATTGGCTGACAGCTTTGACTACGTAATTCGCTAGGTGGGGTAGCGAATTACGTGACCACTGCCTAGCCGCCACGTCAGCGTACGTAATTCGCTGGCCCTCCCAGCGAATTACGACGCGTGGCAGTTTGAAAATTTTTTTCTCTCGCGTGACATTTAGGCAATTTTTTTTGCCAAATGGGGTACTTTGGTCGTTGTCTCTAAAGATCTTAACACCATAAGGTTCCTTTCCAAGCAAATAGAAAGTGATAACTGATAAGTTTTTTAATGAAAATATAAAATTGACAAGTTGATAAAATAATCATATATAAAGGATTTAATATCTTAAAGTTAGCAAAGGGTTTTGAATATTCTTTTACTAAATCAAGTGCAAACACTTTTTATATATCCTTGCTTTACTGAAGGTGGACTGGAGGGGCAAAAAAATATTTTTACCATAGAGAATAAAGATGAAAATAGGTAACATTGATTTGGATTATATATATATATATATATATATATATATATATATAAATGTTTGTTTTCATATTTACCTTTTATTTTACTTCATCATGATTACATTGCTCTTTTCTTTTGCTCATTAATTTTTTATATTGCAAGTTGAGTGTGGTTTCTACATTTAAAAATATTATTTTTAATCAATTTTCTAAAATATATATTTTAAATAATTATTTCATGGGAAATAATTTTTACCAAACAAAACAAGTGCAAAGTATTTTACTTAATTGGACGAAATTTGGCGGTAATCTAAACATCATTTTTTTTAATCATGGTGTGTTTGGTTTTAGTTTGGAATTATCAAACCGTAGTTATAGGCAATTTTCAAGAGACAAACTTCTATCAACCAACGATTTAAAACATTTTAAAGTCAAACTTAAACATACACTAGTACACTACGGCTTGAGCCTTAATAACCTAACCTAATTACCCTTCCTTGTTTTTGGTACAGACCTAAGTCGTTGCGAAACAATGGAAGTTGCTGTTATTAACACGAAGGGAGTTGCTATTGATTGTCTTGTCATTGCTAATAGTTCCTTCCAAGGGGTTGACACCTATTTTTTTTTTCAAAAATATTTTTTTTAAGGAAACACAATTATATATAATCATATTTTCATTGTATAATAGGATATGAAAAAATACACTTTAAAAATACGATTCTATTGTGTATATGTCAACCGAATCATATTTCTGTAATATTAAAAGGTGAAAAAAATAAACAAATACGATTCCTTTGAAACAGTACAATAAGATCATAGTTTTATTGTTTTAGAGGGATGTTAAAAAACAAATATCAGAAATAGAATTATGTTGTATTGTTTCAACATAATCGTATTTATGTTGTTATTTTTCAATGGCGGTGGTGTACGACTTGGTCGCATAGTGCGTGTAGGGGTGGAGCGTGGCTCCATGGTGTGGTGTGGGCGAGTGGAAGTGTGCGTTGGCAGAGGAATCGTGGCAGCACGGATGAATCTAGAGCATGGAAGAGGGCAGTGACCGACCTAGGACCTTGGGTCAATGGGAGTAATTTATTTAAAAAAATAAAAATTGATAATTATCATTATCATACACATGAAGATAAAGACATAAACATTAAAATAATAAAATTTTAATATATATAATCAAATAAATTACATACACATTGAGAATAGTGAGTTTAAATATATAAAATTAAAAAGTATAAAATATGAAAATATAAAAATATGAGAGTATTGGATTCAAATATTTAAAATGAGGAGAGAAAAATATAAAAATATTAGATAATTATATGTAAGTTTTTAAAATGATGCACCCCCTCACCAAAGAGTGGATCCGTCACTGTTAGAGGGGGTCATGTGCGTGCGGATTTAATGTCAAGAGCAACGTGCGACACTATTGGGATGTGGTTGTGCTGCGTGCAACTGATGGCGAGGTGGCTGGGTTTAGAACTGGAGTGGTGGTGACGGGTCACTGGGTGTGAAGGAGGGTTGGGGTGCAGGAAAGGTGAAGGGGAAAGGGGAACATTTACACTAAGGGATAAGGACGTCTTTTCTTGGATTTGTAAGAATCAGCAACAAAGAGGGTAGTGACCAATATCAAATTCCCTAACACGAATATGTAGCCATCAAGAATATGTCTCAACGGGCCCATATGACATAGGCTAATGGCTATGCAACTGCCAAGCCCAAATAATAGTTGAGTTGATGAAAGAATCTAATTGAAGAAAAAATATTTACATAAAATCCTGTGCATTTAAATTGGATGTGGACATAAATTATTAATACACTATTAATCAACAATTAAAATTTAAATAATCAGTTAATCAGTAATATTTTTTTTGACAAAATCAGTAATATTTATAAATAATATTTTTTTGTAATTTATTGATTTATTACACCCAATTGAATATATTAAATTCAACAACTCACTTGAGAAGAAGCTATATATACATTATGTCGTTATGAGACTTGTTTAATTGACAAGTCAACTTGTAATTAGGAACTAGAGATAAAAGAACAGAGAACTTTGATCTATTTTGCTAATCACCAAATGTAAATTAAACTCATGGGGAGACATGAATGTAGTTGTTGGAATTTTTAATGAGACAAACTTCACATCTAGTTGTTTATGGATTGTGTATAAAGGAATTTAATATTTGGTACTTGGCTCCGATCAAGCCAGCATTTAAGAGAGCATGTCCATGAAGAAAATTTCAATAATAACCCTATACAACCTCTGCCCAACATTCCATCTCTTATCCCGACCTGTAAAACCTCTTAGCATAGATGAATGTCTCACCCTTATCATTCCCTACTTATAATTATTGATAATGAAACTGAATAATTAAACGTATTGATTAAATTTTCTGATAATAAAAATTTAGGAAATATATTGGGCCAGTTTTGGAATATATTGGCCCAAGCTTGTGTTGATCCCAATCCTTAGCGTTATTGCAATGTAAAGGGGTGATAAAAGAAAATTATAACACACAAATATACTAAAAATTAATAGCCCATGCAGGTCTCGAACCTGCAACCTTTGCATTATTAGCACGACGCTCTAACCAACTGAGCTAATAGGCCAATTAATAGTTCTAATAAATATTTAAAATTATTCTAAAATCTCTATCTACAAAAAAACGAAATATTTATGCGATTGTATTTGGGCTCGGCACAGTACATTGACCCGACTATTGGATAATCTTTCTGCAAACCTCTTGACTCTTGTAAATATCATTCCATATAATGGTATATAATATGTTAAATTATAAAGGATATGATTATAAAATTTAAATTACGAGGATTTAATTAAAAAAAATGTCGTGTTAGTTATATTTAGCCGAAGTTTAATGGTATGTTTACTAATAAAGGACATAATTATAGAATTTAAATTATAAAAATTTAATTAAAAAATGAAATGATAAGAATGTAATTATAAAAAAATCTTACAAAGTTACAAGAGAATTTACTGATTAATTTAACCTTAATGCAATCCTTTTTATTGCATTTCAATGTGATATTGTTCCTCAAATTTTATTTCAATTCATTCAACATGATAGGAATGGGTAAATCTACCCCAAAAAATCAAGCAAAATGAGGGTCCGGTGCTTTGCTACGATTAGACGACACACCACGAGAGGTTATCGCATTGCATGTGAAAAATGATTCTTGCTCACGCCGACATTTTATAGTTTCACGGAAGAATTTAGAGAACCTATAGATGTTTGTAGTCAAATCCAACTACAGTGTTCAATGTTCTCAAGAGATACGAGATTAGCAAGAAACAAGTTCACTGCATATTGCATGGACATGTGGTCGAATCATCATTTATAGGTGTCTCCTAAAGTATAAACTCACTTGATTTCGGCCATTTCCAAAGCTCGTGTGATTTTATGATCTCACCGCAAGAAATTTCGCTAACAATTTGTTGCTCTCACAGAGTTGCTTAGATAGAAAGTTTCTTTTAGTAAGACACAAGCTAATGTAAACATGCACATCATCCTAACTACCCTAACTATGCCCACGTGATTGTGGGAGCTAGGTTGTGATCTTTTGTCAAACTTGAGATATACTATTAAAATCCTTCTTAAAGTATGTGAAAATTGCGAAAAATACGCATGTCATGGTCTAAGTTTTCAATTGTGTTATTTAATCCTCATTTCATGTCCTGTTCAGTTCCGACCTATTTCAATTTCCTCAAAATTTGTTTGTTGGTCTACTTAATTAGCTAATTATATTCTGTGAAGTTCGATCTTTTTGAGTTGGATGGTTGCGCACGCATATATATATGCATGTTTGATTGCTTAAAAACTATTTCCGTTAATTATTTATTTCTTCATCTTCTCTTCTTTTTCTTTTTGTAAGATTTATTATGAGTTTTTTTCTTAAGAAAATTATTGTGAAATTGTATCGTTTTGGATCAGCTGATCTAGAGTTACACAGTCACAAACACAAGCTAGACAAATTGATTTTTGTGTTCTTGTTTTCCAAGTGCGCGGTGGTTTGTGGAGCCCTTGTGTTGGTTTAGAAGGGGGCAAATTCACCGTAGCAATTCTTGGGTGTTTACGTTGATATCATTAATTCGGATAACCAAGTCAAATATATAGACAAACGGCTTGGACGTGACGGTATGTGGCCAAGGATGCCCATGTCCCAAACTTTAAAAAATTAGCTTAACTTACGTGTGATTTTTTATTTTTAAATTCAGAATCATTATTTAGAAAGAAAGAAAAAAACAAACGTAATTACATAAATAATAATAGTTTCGTTCATTTATAAGAAGACAATAGTTAAAATTAGGAACCTATCATTATAGACTTATACTACCATGCATGCATTGATAGAATATTCAAATGTTCATGATTTCTCTACCATTAATACAGATTTGTTGATCGACCAGGCGATCATAATTTACTATACCCATCAATATCATGGTACTATCATTACAGATATTAATGATGATATTTAAGTCTATTAAAAAGAGTCCTAAAATATCCACAGTTTCTCTTCCATCGTTATAGATTTTAGCAACAAACAAACGAGTTGTATGTACTTGAACTCGGATGTCCACTCTTCATTAATATCTTAGCTTGTATCTCTTGGCTTGGTGTCTGTCACTACTCGTCGCACCTACCATGCTCTCATCAATATAATGTTTGCTTGCTGTTCCAAAAAAAAAAAAACATCAATAGGTTTTAACACTCACGACCATGGCCTTGTTTTTTTTAGGCGTTCATAGTTATTATTTTTCTTTGTTTCATCTTCTTTTCATAAGTAATTAAAAAAATTACCCTAATGCCTGACCTTTTATCAATCAAGAGGCAACTCGAGAGACAACTATGTTTGATTAAAATTTATAAACAGAAGTTTGAATAAAATTCATATTATAAACTGTGTTTATAAAAATAAACTCTCCTTTTATTTCCATTTCAAACTGACTTTCAAAGCAAAATGGTAACAAAATTCAATTTAAAATCAGGCTCATCTTAAAACCAAACAAAATACTTTTCCAGTTTTACTTTTTGAACATATTTTTGGGCTTTCAAACTAAAAACCAAGCATTCACATTGTTTTCCATAATCCAAGGCCATTGCGGGATCGTTATTAAGATCAAATTTGCATATTTACTATCAAATCATTTTTTACTGCATTTACTATCAAATCATTGAATAATAGCATTTACCCATTAGAATTTCAACTGTGCTTCAATTTCATATCGGTTCTTCTCAAATTTGGGTACTTGCTCTCTGTTCCTCTTGCAAATGGGACGGATACTCGTTCTTTTGTGAAACGATTTCTTATTGTGTCAAAGGGTCATCTACTTAATGTTTCTTGTCAAGATCTCGGATGCGGTGAGAATTTAGTAGAGCAAAGAGAAGAATACTTGCAAAAGATATTCCAATGCTCAAGTGAAGGTTCGATTCAGAGCTATCAATCAATAATATGTAATGAATATGTGAGAAATGAATCAATCCCTTTACCTGGGGTTCTTCCTGTTTTATATTAATCTTACTGGACTTGGAGTCTATAAGTGTGTCACATAATGATTATCAGTTGAGTAATACTTATCTTAATCATGCTTAAGTCCTTTAATTGAGTGATTATCCTTAAGTAGATTTAGTGATGATAATGATGGTCGAGTGATGCTCACTGTTAGCACATGTTGAAGACCGAGATATACTATTTGGCATGTGTGGATTAGTGGTCAAGAGTGTGTTCGATTTAGGCATGTAAAATGTTCCTTCGTCTTACTTTATCCGGTATATTCTCTGTTCAGCTAGCCAAGTTCTTGGCCTCTGTTTCGGTGTTCCCAAATAGAATTGAACATTGGTTCTTAGTGTACGTCCAAGGGGAGAGTCTATGTAGTGTGAAGCATTGTAATTTTTGGGAGTTAGACAAGAAAAATAGGAAATGCAAAAGAAACCAAAACGAATCCAATATTCGTGTCCAACCGGTAAAAATATGGACTGTTTATTTAATGCAATACAAGATTGTACAAAGACGTAACTCAACTAAAAGCACTGCGAATCTAATTAGATCTTTGAAATATGAATGAAAGGGATGGAAGAATGGAAAAGAAGCATGAACCATCTTGATTCCAAAAAAAATGTACATTGTGTGCTGTGACAACTAACCTCAATTGGGAAAAAGGCATATTTTCTTTGGGAGAAAAGAAAAAAAAATGAAAAGTAGAAAACTCAATAAGTCAATGAATGGCTGCTGCCCACGTTTATGATTTTATCAATCAAATATGAAGTTCACAACCCACTTTTTATTCGTGTTTTACTATTATATTAACAATGCTAATGGTGATAGTAATAGTAATAAAATTTTAAGTAAGGGTGCAACCTCACTAGCAGCAATAGCCAATGAGAAAAGACGGTGATCCCCATCTAACTTCACGAGAAGTAACAAACAAAACAACCCATTGAACGCGTTTTTCCGCGCCTCTGGCGCTTTTGACTTTGCCAAAACGCAACAAAGTGGAAGACCGCTGTTTTTATACAGTATAATAGAACCAAATATCCAACGCCAAATTTCTTTCTTCGTACAGGTTCAAAGCACTAAAATTGGGTAATTTAGATATCATATGCATTAAAGTGAAGAAATTTTTATCCAAAAAATAGTGCAGTGGAAAGAGTTTTCTCATACCGACTACCAACAATTTTTTTTCTTTCTTTGACATCCCATGATATCAAATTGACTAGGATAGTGGATTATATAAAAAGGAATTGTTAATTTTTGCTTCAATAAATTAATTACATCTTACGAAAAATCAGGATTCAAGTTTAACTTTCTCTTGACATAGCTACCATGTAAATATTAAGATGTTTAAAAAATATTTAATTATTTATAGAAAACATCTTACGATTTATGTGCTCTAATAATGTATTTCATAAAATCACAATCAAGTAAAAATATTTTTAAAAACAAATTTGTAGCCATGCTTAAAAAAAAAAAAAAAAACTACTACACGAAAATTACGAATTCAAACTTGACAAAATCAAGCTTTGCATTACGAGTCATGGAGGAAAGTTCATCGTCCCATAAAATTGCAACAAGATAGTTTCGTTCAAATTGGTGAATCGTAAATTTCGTACCATATATCGTATTGTGAAACCATACAAGATCTCTAAATGGGAAAACCATACAAGTTCGCAAGGCACAAAAGGTAATATTTCAATGAAGACTATGTTTATACATATATATTTCCCCCCAATAAAGATGAGTCTAAAAGTGTTGCGAATAATCCATAACAGAGGAAAACAGAACCCTATACACTAACTATACATTGATTCAAGTATTCTGCTATCCCTATGCTAATATCTTGTCCCATAAAAAGAATATAAGAATATGACAAAACTGAAGAAAAAAGAGAAGGTTTTAACATTTGATGAAGGAGGAACAAGTTATGCTACTGAAGGTAGTCATTAGTCAATGGCCGGCACCGGGGCTAGGAACAGATCGCAGAAGCATTCGTTCAGTGCTTATGAGGTGACGCGCAATGAGCTTCTCATCGAGCACGGTGGAGTGTCCTTTTCTGCTGGGGGTGGACGTTGGGACGGTGCCCTTGGGAAGAGAACTGAAAAACAAAGATGGGTCAACCTTGTTGTTGTTATGTTTGTGTGCACCAAGATGAAGCTTTCTGGCTTCTAGACACGAACAAAGGGAAGCAAAGAGAACCAAGAATAGAAGCAGGTGAGAGGCCAAGCGTGCCATGGAAAGTGGAAACTGAAACATGGGAGAAAGAGTGAGGAGAAGAGAGGAAATGGAGTCTGTTGGGTGTCTGCGAGGGAATGAATAATGAATAATAGGTTACGATGGGATGAGCTAGCTAGTGTACGTGTTATATTTATAGGACCTATTTAGCATTAAATGGATGATGGGAAGAGAGAGAAAGACTTGGACTTCAAGTGTTGTTGAGGTCAAGAGAAAACATGAGTCGTAGAATAAAAGGGACAAAATTTATTGTAGACCAAAAAATACGTATAAGTTTTACGAGTATTTTTATTGATTAATTTGTAGGGTTTTAGTATGAATCAATGCTAAAATGACTTATAAAATACTACTAACACTTGGTAAAATTTATATAATAAAATTGGTAGCTCTTTTTCAAACAGAGGAGTGGGAATGTGGGATAGGTGTGTATGTGTTTATTGAACAAAAGAGACAAGAGTCACATTAGTCAAAATGCTGAGCAATGGATATTTTGAAAATAGTAACCACTTGGAGCGTGCCGCGTGGGTGCAAAATCCTCTTTTTGGTAATTTCCTTTAACTTTCTTCTTATTTTGATTTTCTAGGACGCCGTCAAGGATCCACTCTAATTAATGCGTCATTGCCCATCTATCCCTGTTTTTGCATTTTGAGAATATTCAAAATAGTCGGTGTCTATGGTCTAGTGTACCCCTGCTTGTTACTCTTTAAGTCATAAGAAGTTTCTCAATTGGAAAAAAAATAAAATTATATTCAATATTATAGATATTTTAATTACTATTCATTATGCATATTCAGAATTTATATTTTCTATTTAGTAATTTATGTTGATCTCAAATGCATTTTTTTATAGTGTAGATTATTAAAATAAAATTTCTGTTTTATTTAAACATTATTAAGGAGTTGATCCTACAGTTCATATGTTAAGTTATTAATTTTCTTAATTAGTAGTATCAGTTTTCCCGTAGGAAAAAAGAACCCCGAAAAACACAATAAATTCTGGGAATGATGCATCTCATTTCACATGACAACTTATTTTATTTGAGTATAAAATGGGAATATGTTTTGCACGAGGAAAGAAAGTCAGCAAGTTCTATTAATTAAAATGAGACCTCATGAATCATGATATTAAAGGTAACAGCAACTATCATTTAAACATCACTCTTAAATAGTATTTAATTACGAGCGAGCCATAGATCGTTGTCTTTCATAATCCAGTGTAAGGCTCAAATATGACCCATAGATTGCATTACATAAATATTATATATGGTCAATTTCATTAAAATTGAGTTATGAATTACAAGTGAGAGACTCAAATAATTCGTAAAAGATTACCGATTTGAATTTAATTAACAAGTATTACATGCATTATACAGTTATATTTTTAAGTAATATTAAAAGATAAAAATTCATATACCTAATCTAAATAAACTAATAAAAATTACGTTACTTAAATTTAGTAGGAAAAATGATTTAATTTTACAAAATAAACAATCAATTTTGAGAATGAAAGTAACTGAGATGATAAAAATTGAATGTAAGTAATTTATAATAATTAATTTAAACAAGTTAATATTTGGGGGAAAATAATTTTTAATATGATTTTTCTAAAAGTAATTAATATTTGAGAGTTTTTTAAAAAAATATATAAAAATAAGTAATAGAAAATAGTGAAATTACATGTTAATTTTAAGAAGAATGAGAGTATTACAGATAAAATGTCTTATGATGACTTATATTTATAAGAGTTTAATATCTATCCAGATAGTATAAAATAATTTTTTAATGTTATTCAATGATAAACCATCATTTGAATTACTTTAACATAATTATTTTAAAAGTCAATAAACTTATCATACATAATAAATTATAATTTGATGACGGTGTAAAATATTTTATATTGTAAATGCATCATTTTTTATAATAAATTTTTATGTTGTATAAAGAAAGTTGAGGGTCCAACATTCTTAAACACATAATTACCATACGGGGCCATTGCTTACTACACCCCCATAATTTTTAATATTCTCAAGTTACCCCTCCTTTTTATAAAACTTCATCTCTAACCTCTTTTCTTTGAGTCTAGAGCTCTTGAAATGGGCTCAAACCCAGAGGCCCAAAAAAGGAAAAAGTACCAACACTTAAAATATAAGGAAAAAAAAGTGATTTAAATGAACGTTCTAAACCTATGATATTATCATTGCACTTCAGTCTTTTATTTACTTAAAGATGGGTACTTACTAAAATTGAGTTCCCTATACAATAAAATCATTCTAATTTACACTACCAAGTATATGGCACCATGCTTACATTTTCACCTTTAGTTTGGACGCAACTAACATCAGCAGAAACCAAATAACCAATGATGCATGAGACTATGAGGCCATCTCCATGAGACTATATATGAGGTCATCTAAACGGAAAAGCAACTTATTTGAGGTTTTTATTAAATGTTGGTGGGTCCGGTAAGATGTACTCCTTATATAAGATGCATTCTTTGATTTTAAGGGATTCAATTTACCACCTAAGATCACTTCTGAAAAAAATAAAGAACAGTTTCTTTGATTGTCCCATCAAATAAGAAATTCCTAAGATACCAGCATTGGACTTAGTTTGAGAGGCTTGTGGCAAAGAGATATTTGCAGATATAAAACATATGAAGCAAACATCAATTTATCAAACGTTTGTAGTCCAACGGTTAGGATAACTACCTTCCAATTAATTGACCTGGTTCGAACCAGCAAACGCACTTTATTTTTTATTATTTAACATTATTGGTCCAAAATACACTTCCTTTAATACATAGGTTTTCTTTTGGATTTCGATGTTTAATGGTAATGGTCTGAATGAAAGATTTATCATTTCTCGCATATGGTTTTGCTTTGTACCAAAAAATTGCTTGAAAGGAAAAAACCTTGAGGCACGGCAATGCATATCTTGTATTTGAGTTGAAAGTTTGTTAAATACTTGAATGTATGCTGGTTGTACGGTCCATCAGCAACGCTAACGTTAAAAAATGCTTGTCTGATATAGCTATATGTCAGATTAATCTTATAAATATTAAATAACAAGTATTGATATTTGGACACCCCAATAATATGTCAAGACTCATTATGTTATCAATAAAATTAATTGTTTATATATTTTTTCTTCCTATCACACACACACACACACACACACACACATTCATTTAAATCTTTGAATAAAAATTAAGTATAACAACTGTGTGAACCTATCTCTCTTCTATTCAAGAGGAAATTTGTTTTTGTTGACAATGAAAGTTTTAAAAGATCATGATACATCTAAGAGTTCTACACCCGGTCTCCATACGGATTTGTGGTTAACTAAATAGAGAGAAACTGCTGCTCTTCTGTTGAATATGAATCTTCATAATTGGTTTCTTTTCTCTCAATGCAAGTTAATCTCCTTGGATCAAATTAATTAACCATCTATATATGTTCCTTGTGCCATTTCCTTTTTCTTCATCAGATACAAGCCACTTATGTTTGGTTTTGCACCTTTGAGTGTTTCTCTTGGCAATTTCTTTTAAAGAGTTGTTTGCAAACGTACAATTTTAATTCAATTAGCTTAATTTATACTCGTTTGAGAACATCATTGCAACAACCAATGTTGGGTTGAAAGTTAAATAAGCCAATCGCCTTTCACTACTACAGAAAGAGAACATATGTTAAATGTGTGAATGGATCTTCCCTTTGGTCTCTTATGTTGGATGAATGAGCACATATATGTTGGATGAATAACAGTATATGACACCATACATTTTTCGTTTTACTTCCTGTGCATGTCCCAAATATTATGTGAGTGGGACTACACGATTATAAAATAATAGTAGATAACTTTTCTTTTGATTCCTAATGTCAAGTCATACCTAGCTAGGAGAAAAAGGGAAGAAAGATAATAATAGAGTATTCTGTAAGATTTGTTCTGCACCACCTGCTAAAGCAACATTGTTCTTCCATCCTCAGCTATAAATGCATATGCCCTAGTTATTTCTTATCTCTCTTACTAAAGCAGTAATGGTTGCCAGATGAATTACTGAGCAATCTCCTATTCGCAAACCGTCAAACTCCAACCTATTCAGAATGCAGGTCAAAAGTTTCAATCGACCGTTTCCCGAAGGAGATATGCTCAGCAATTCTTCTAGCATATTTTATGCTCGTTTAGTGATTAGCACTGTAATTTGTGTTAGCCAATTCTGATCATTGCTTTCATGAAATTGTGTTTTTATGTTGCAATATTTGTTTTTTTTTTTTTTTATAGGGAGTTTAGGTTTGCAATACTAGTCACTAAAAAGCCGGAAAGATCACTTGATTAGCAACTAGGTGCTTTTTCTTCACCTTTTTGTTTTCTGACGGTTTGAATGTCAAGTTAGACTATAGTTCTTGAAGGAAGGTTTAATATTAGGCCAAAGTTACAGAGAAGATAAAGATGTAATTTTATTCCCTTACCCCTCTTTTTGGTACAACAGAGGAAATTAAGGAAGAGAAGAGAATAGTGACTATCTTTTATTAAAAGGGGATAAATTTAAAATTTAATTACCATTTGAAGGTAATTTTTAAATTAATTATTAATTGGGATAAGTTGTAATAGGAGTATGATTTCTATTTCAGATTACGATTTCTGTTTTTTTAAATTTTTTAATTGAAGTTGTAAAAAAATTTACTATTTTAGTGTATTTTTTTTTCGATTACAACTTAAAAATCGTAAGATATATATATATATATATGTATTGATTATGCTAAAATGATAAATATATTTATGATTTCTGAATCATAACTATATTTACGACCTAAATTTTTTTTTTTGGTTATCACTTTGAAGTCATAAATTCATTTTT
>PYAF01004229.1:1175414-1191075 GCA_007407185.1 Glycine tomentella
TTAAATTGAAATGAAATTAAAAAAACAATCAATAAATAATAAATTAAAAATAACAAGAAAGGGTCATTCGACCCAAAAAACTACAGTTAAATATATATATAAAAAATGAATTTAAAACTTTAAAATCATAATCCCAAAAAAAAATAAAAAAAGTTACAAATCATAAATATATTTACGACTTTAACATAAACAGTAAAATATATAAATATATATATATATATATATATATATATATTACCACTTTAAAGCTAAGTTGTAAAAGAAAAAAAAATACAAAAATCATAAATTTTTTTAATATTTCAATTAAAAAAAATGTAATCGTATTCGTATTATGACTTACGTTTAATTGACAATTAATTTAAAAATTACCCAGATGTTGATTAAATTTTAAATTGACCCCTTTATGGTAAAAAAGCCGAGAAGAGCAATAGGAGGAGTTTACGGATCTTCGCTCGTTTTTGGAAGGCTGGAAATAGAATGAAATTCTTAAAAGTCGTATGGGATTCATGCAAAAAAAAAACTTTCCACGCTCGATTGCGAAAAAATACAAAGAATTGATTATGATATATACATCATCGATTAAGCAAACATAATTGATTATGATTGCCGGGAAGTTAAGTTCATGAATCCTGTTAGTGTAATTCTGATCAAATATAGCCAACGTACGGGATCACAAGTCTTAAACTTTTACAACCTAGACTGTGCTCAGCAGGTACGATTAATTTCTAAACAGACCCCTAAGTATGAAGCATAAACTCTGATATGAACACAAACACGGTATGGACATACATATTTTAATATGATTAATATTTAAAATATAGGATAGAAGACACACATATACATACAAATAGAAAAATTCTAACCAAATAAAAAATAAATAACATATAATAAAATATTTAAATTAATAATATATTCATCTTTTTAAATCTTTTATATTTTTTTCATGTATATTAATTATATAAAAATGACAACTTATGTATTCAGATAATTTTTTTTAACATCTAATAAGACATTTCAGACAAATATCAAATAAATATTAAGATGTGTTAATATAAAAAATTTATCTAACACAATTACACTTCAAAACATAACATAGTATGTGTACTTATATGATTTTTCCTTGTCAGCTACTCATTGCTCCCAGCTCACGTTTGCACAGCTACTAAATTGGACTTAATTACGTCTGATCTGTTGAAGTGACTGAGCACATTACCTTGATAATGGAAGACATGGTGCATTCAAATATAAAGGTCAGAGACATTTGCTTATGTATTTTTACAATTTTCAAGTGTACCACTATAAGTGAACTGCTTTCTATGAGATTAAGGCATTTGAAATGTGGTCAGGGATTTAATAACATAATTGACAGAACCCTCAATTTCCAACTACGTACTACGTTCAGATGGTTCCTGAGAGGTTTTAGTTTCGTCAAGAAGTTTCGTAATCCCGAAATGATAATGGGTCCCAAACAAAGGCAAATATCTGCACCATTCAGTGCTAGCAAGGAGCCTTCTGATAACTATTTTTCTTTTTTATACTTTTCCTTTCCTTTATTATAACAAATTGAATTCAAACACGCGTATTTTTTAATAAACTCATCATCATCTTGACTTTGAATAATTCCTGATCGAAAGCTTTACGTAACGTCTGTAATTCAGATCATTATGTTGACCTTGAATTATTCCTCGTCCCGTAACTTATATGCATATATGCCACTGCCGGAACTTGGTCATCAATAATCCACTCCGAAAATTATTTTGAACACCCTTCATCGATGTAAATGGGTTTGGCAGGATTTCTAAGAAAACTCCAAGATATCTATTCTAAACATAAGCTCATATCCACTATTTTCTTCTGTCTCTTGGTCTTACCTCCGTCCTTCTTCTATACCTTGTATGCCACGAGTCATTTATCCAATGTTTTTCTCACCAGTGAAGGCGCCGACAACTTTGTAGGCGCAACCTTTCACTATATCATAGTTATTGCACAAGTTGAAGGTTTGGCCGTTCTTGGCATATCTATGTTTTCCTTGCTAACACCACTGCTCCATATCTTAGCCTCAGAGCAGAAGATAGACCCTAAAGCGGAGTTGAGCAGCAAAAGCCTCATTTTATCATTAACCAAACCCGCGAGAAGCTTACTTGTTACCTGGTTCTTCGTAAGGCTATTTAAATTGGGTTATATATTCTTAGGAATATTGTTCGTGTTCCATCAGCACGTGATGTTTGTAGTTAATTCAAGTTGTGACCAGCAACCTGAACCAAGTTCCTTAGCCAGCAGCATTGACAAGATAATATTCGTTGCAGCAGGTGTCTTAATCTTCGCGTGTTTGGCCACTTATGGGAATTTGGCAATTGAGATCTCGATTCGTGAAGAGATTAGTGGAACCGAGGCATTGAAGAAGGCTTCAGAGGTTTTAGAGGGAAAGAGGAAGCTACTTGCGGGATTTGTGGTGAATGTGGTCCTCGGGGTTATATCTGTAGGGTTGTTTGTTAGTTACGTGTACTTGAACACATGTTCCAAACTCTCGATGGACTCTAAGAAAAGCATCATGAGCCAGATGGGGAATTTTGGTATATTTCAGGTTGAGTTTTACGCATGGGGATGCTTCTCAATCTTGTATTCAATATGCAAGAAGTCTCGCGGGGAAACAACAACATTTCATTTCCAACCCGAGGGGAGCTTGCAACGCTTGCTGCAAAAGGAGTAATATAATTAAGAGTATCGATTGTAAGCTTTCATTTCATTTGTAATTTAGGAATAAAGAAGTGAAATTAAGTATTTCGTTTTTTACAATACTATATGTTTTATTTATTTTTACGTGGCTTATAATTAATTATTCATAAACTGAATCTCAAATATGAATGAGCCTAGCTTATGTACGGTGAATCTTTTCTCCAGCTCGATCATTCCCATTACTTAGATATTTAAACGATTCATAAAAGATAACTAATAAATAAAGTCTCGTATATGTTTTTATCATAATATTTATATATCTTTTTTACAGTTAACAGAGACTGTATTTATGTATATATGTATGTACTACGCAATGATGACAAGTGACATCTACTCTAGTTGGTTAGCTAGGACTTAGGACTGCCACGACAAGAATGTTAGACGACACAAATTGCTATACTCGCAGTTATCTCGTCTTATCGAAGAAACAGATTGAACTTTGCAACTTTAAAGACTCTATGATATAGGGTATGGAAATTAATTTATATAATAGGATTTAAAAGAAATAAAAGGAGAGAAAGGAGGTTTTGATGAGGGAAACAAACAAGGGAGAGGAGAAGGAGGAGGTGGAAGAAAACAGAGAGATGTAAATGTAAATGTCATGTCAACACCTCGTCATTCATTGCTGATACCGTTAACTTTTTTTTTTTTTTTTTTTTTATTTTTTATATCAGGAACAAAAATGTAAATAAAAGTGCTTATACAAGGATCTAATATAATATTTTTCAAGTTTGGTGGCTAAAAAGTAAAATTTGTATATAGAGACCAAGATGTAAAAATAATGCAAGTATAGACAATAGGTACTAAAACATACAACATATATAATACACACCAAGGCCATGTTAGCACCATTATCAGTGTCCATTTAAGAAGTTATTTGTTTTTAAAGATAAATACGAAAACATAATTGAAAGTGCTTGTACAAGAATTAAAAGGGATCATATTTAAGTTTATGAACTAAAAGATAAAATTTGTGCAACTATAAGATTAAACAAATAATTTAACTTAAGAGGGCTATGAATTTTAGCATTCTTGTATTGTGCTACACACTTTAACCACTTTGATAAATTTATAATTTAAAATGCACTTGTAACAGAACTTTAGGCCTCCTATTGTCACATTCTGTTATAGACATTATCTCTATATTAAATGCCTACTTCACTTCGGTTATCAACATGGTTCCTATATGTTATAAGCCTACTTGGAAAAAAAATAAGTTGTTCTTTATAAGTTAATTAGAAATTGAGATGTCTAGATCCAACAATTGTATATTATTTTATCAGTAAATATTAGTTGTTAGTTTGTTATAGTATATGTTAGTTGATCCAACAATTAAGATGCCTAGATCCAACTTAACAA
This sequence comes from Glycine tomentella, assembly GCA_007407185.1. NCBI lineage: Eukaryota > Viridiplantae > Streptophyta > Magnoliopsida > Fabales > Fabaceae > Glycine > Glycine tomentella. Next base: position 1,179,510 of record PYAF01004229.1, read on the forward strand.
TTGTATGTTAGTACTTAGTAGTTGCATTTGGTAGTGACTTACCAAAACGTGGGGTGGATGTTTGCGCAAAATTGGTACCCTGAAACCATGAAAAAAGAAGCAATGAACGAGGGGAGTAAGGTGCTGCTAATTGAAGGTGGACTCTACCTCGCAGGCTTATTAGGTAGACTGCTACAGAAATGGCCGTACGGAAACGTGGAGGCGTTCGCACTTTATAAAAGAAAAATAGCTTATCAATAGGCATTATCATGCACTCACGATTAACTGTCCACAAACTTCCAAAATAAAAAGAAAAAGAAAACTCAATAAAATGATAAGACACTAAGAAATGTAATTGCCAGGGAAAATGAATAAGATGGTAAAATTATAGAATGGCAGGGCAATTCTCCTTTGGCAGAAACTTCATTCTCATGCAAGAATACATGCAGCACCTGCCAAAGGAGAATTGCACTGTTATTCTTTTCTACCTCTAAAATTGAAGCATACCTGATAGCCCCTTCTGCTTGCTGTGCAAGGTGCAATATATGCACTCTGGATTATTCGCACATTAGGAATGGATATTCCATCAAAATTTGTTTGTTGGCATATGCTTTTGGATCATTCCTTGGGAAATTCTTCCTCTGTTGTTGCCATTGTGGTCCTCCATACTGTGATAGAACTCCCATTTCAAAGACACCCTTTTAAGTTTACTACATAAGAAATGGACTAAGACACGTTAGGATGTGTGAATAGTTTGATTTCCATTCACTTACATTGAATTGTCAAACTTAGACCGTAGTTACTGATTCAATTAGCAAATTCAGCAGCTTGCGAATTCCAACATTTTATCCCAACATTTTGAGTAATATATGCACGTAGCATGAAACATAGAAATTAAACAAAAATTAATAATTAAATATATTTGCATTGTGCTTCTGGTATGCAAAATTTTGTAAGAAATTATCTCTTGTTTTCTTTAGGCCTGTTCATGGTTCGCTTCAATAAAGAAAACCGAACCGAACCTTTAGGCCTCTTCATGAAGTTCGATTTATGGTTCAATTTGTTTTACTAAAAAAACTTTCTAAACAGCGCTAGTTTTTCTTTATATGTTAAGGGATTCATCTTTTGCCACCGCACCATGACTAGTCGACCACAGTAAACAGAACTGGATCCCAGTGAACAAAAAGATAATAAAAGGACACTTAAGATTTTTAAATATTCATGTCTAATTTTTCACTGGCATTAAGATACCGTACATAGATAATGGCTGTTCATGTTAGATATTTTAGTTCTATGATGCGTCGATGTTTTCCTTGATACTGAAGGAGTGAAAAGGACCACTTATGTATATGGGACCACTGCAATTTGTTTGTTGAATACAGATGTTACAAGTCAGTCAATTGTCAAGAGTCCAGATCTATTTTTAATTATTTTTCCCGCATATTATATTATTATATCAATCCTCATTTAGGTACTAACAAGATGAATGAAAATCTATGTATGTATGTATTTTTTTTTTTTTTGACAATATGTATATATGTATGTATATGTATTTGTATCCATAAAATTTTAAGTCAGGATCTCAAAGGGTTAAACAGAAGAATAATCAAAATAATTAACTGGTTCTTATCTATGACTTGTTTCATAATGTCAGTGGTGCTCAGTATTTTGTCCTCAATTATGCCATAACAAGTGAAAATAAAGCTCATCATAAATGAGTTTGTTAATGCTAACAAACTATATCACAAGTTTATTCTGTTTTCAGGTTCAATGCATTACTGTTAATAGAATGGTAGGATGCTAGGCATGAGCTTCTCTTATGGTCAGTGATCTATGGTTGCTTGTCTGACTTTTGATATGCAATGTGGGTCCAAATCCAGGCATCAGTACAAGTTAAATTTTGACAAAAATATACATATGATCAATTCCATCATTAGATAAATATTAAGATCTGAGTTCAGAAGTACTTGAGCTTCCTTTGGGCCCTAGTCCCTAATGTAAGAATGAAAGATTTTTCTATTCTCTTTATGTCAACAAATGAGCGTGGCGTGGCATTTATTTGGTGAGTAGACAATGCCATGTGACACTGTCAGCCCAATACATACCACCTTATACTGTTAAGTCTACAAATAACTGCATGCGGACATATATAGCTATTGCTTTAAATAATTTTACAAGAACAAGGAAAAATGTTTTGGAGATGCTGAGGATAGGAAATACATGCGCCAAGTTAAATTTCGTGGAAGCACCATTATTTGATTTATTTCAGACAGGAAAAAGAAAATCAATATTGACGTAATGGAGGAGGAAGAAAAGATAGCTAGAGAGAAAGTGTGAGAACACATACACCTTTGGATCTTTCTCGGCAAGCTTATCATTTTCTTTTGGAAAGAGTTTCATACTCATCCAATGTGTTATCCAATAAGAGAATAAAAAAAGAGAAAAATGTAGGTATATGTGATAAAGTTTATGAAATAACAGAAAGATAGAGATAAAAAAAATAAAAAATATTAATGAGATGTTTAAAATAAAAAGTGATTTCTGTATTATTATTCTTTTCCTCCTTCTTAAGATTGTTATTTTGATCTTTAAGTAAACTCTTGGTCAGTTATTAAAGTTTTCATCCATATATATCATACGAAAACGATATCAATTTAGATAATGAACCTGTTTTATCAAAATAAACAGAACCTATCCTAATTCTCAACCATTAGTATAAGTTTTGGACCGCTCTAATATCTTTCTCATATGCTGAACATGGCCAAAAGAGGTGCACTTACTGGTTTTGTGATATTGTATTTACTGGGGAAAGGGACAGAGGAATACTCTCTCTTTTTTGGGCAGAGAAACACTAATTAAGGCGTAATGTTATCCTTATAATAAATGTTAACATCACTTTTTATAATTATTTTTTCTTTATCTCTATTTTTATAACATTACTTATTTTGTCTTTTTATATCAATTTTCTCTTTCTGTCTCATGAACTTTAAAATTTATAGAAATATAACTTTTGGACGCCCATTAAATTAAGTGTCTAAATTTTGAGAGAGATAAGAAATGAGGAAAGATAAATAATTGATATAACTAATGATATAATATGTCAAGAAGAAAACCAAAACAAAAATCTCCTCTGTTGTTAAACATTGAGAGAATATTAATATCTGCCAAATAAAGAACACGATGTATGATCCTTCTGCCTTTTGTAGGTAGTTTACTTATACTATTCTAACTTATAAAAAATAGCAATATAGGAAACAAAAATTACTAGCCTAAATTTCACTTTTGATTAATTTAATCACATGATTAATGCGTAAGAGTCTTCTTGTGGCTGCTTTCCACCGGCAAGCCATTTCCTGTGGATGCTTTTCATGTGAAGGACATGGTCTTGGAAAATCTCTGCTATTTTTCAATTCCATGTCACGTAATTAAAATTGAATTTCTTCACTGTCCATTTTCCTCACATCTGAAGAAAACTAGAAAAGGCATTAGTTTTGGAAGAATTATCCGCATATAATTCGATAGTTAAGGAGGAAATTAAATGGACTTATTACTGTCACAATAATCTAAAACATGTCTCTAGCAGAAAATGTAAAAAAAACACTGCTAATTTAATTAATGCATTGATCATAAACTGTTAGAATTTGGCAGGACAATTCTCCTTTGGCAAACCAGAAGAATGCATGTGCATGTTCTCTCTGCCAAAGGAGAATTGCTCCGTCATTCCTCAACAGCTAGCACGTCTTTCACACTTACGGCACTAATTCTGTGTCTAAGGCTATCATGTTATAATATAGAAGTCCTATATATAGCAAGTAATAATCGCACCATATTTTGAATATGCCATTGAAAAGGGTAGGAAGAGCATATGCCAGCACAATTCCACTGGAAATTTCATGTTCCCGGTTTATAATCCAGATTCTCTCCTCATCAATTATTTTCAAAGTCCAAGCATATGTCTATATCATAATTTCTCTTCGCATATAAATCAGATGCTCTTTTTCACTGTAATTTATCACAAACTATGAAATTATATATACTACGTACATCGATGTATGTATCTATCTGTATTTTTTGTGTGCATGAAGTAGGCCTCTTGTTTATCTGATTCATGCACACTACTCCCAACAACAAAAAAAAGAAAAGAAAAAAGGAATCAAGAAAACTTTCATACTAGAATTTAAGGTGAAAGAGATTTAGCTGTCACCAACTCTTAGATTACAAAATTCTGGATGCATGGGATACATCCTGTGGCCGAGGAGAAATTCTTGGGAAAGCTTCATCGTGCCTACGCATCTTTAGACATATCAAATTTTAATTTCATTGTTGCAAGTTTCACATTTTCTTAACACAGATACACGTAGACAAATGATTTTTCTAAGTGTTCAACATATGGTATCCATTTTTAATTTCCAACACAAAATTATATTCTTAAAATTATCAAAATGAATGCAGCTTACGAACATATCTAGGTCTTACAATAAAATCATGATTTGAGATAGGAGTATGTAGTATTTTAATTTTGAATTATGCTAGCAATCAATACTCTCTAATAATTTTTTTTGCAACTTATTAAAATTTATAGAAAACTACAAAATTATAAACTCATAAAATAAATCAGAAGTCGAACCATAGAATTTTACAATTTTTAATAAATTTAAGTCAATAATAAATAAAATATTAAAAAAGTGTGTTAAAATTGTGCTATTACATGCTAGCCTTACTCTTTAATTTTTGCAGCTTTTAATAATCATGTCTGCTAAGTTAGGAGGAGTTGTCAAGGAGGAAAAAATGAGAAATATTATTACACATTTACACTACATGTTCTCTTTAGGGTATGGCTAACATCATTACACTGCATATTCTCTTTGCTTAGGGAACTGCTGCTTAAGCTGAAATTCATGCATGTATATAGCATTTGCAGTAGAAATATTTGTGGACAAATATAAAGTCATAGAATGGACCACTTTCTTTGTAATAACAGAGGATGGGATGTGCTGAGAATATCCTTTGGCATTTGGCTAGTGTATAATATATGCATGTCTGAGTATTATTATCACCTATATATAGACATGTTGAGCTTGAAATTGTTCAGTGTGACAAAACTTGCAACAAGTCATGTGCGGGTGCATTGCCGGACAATTACTCCTTTGGCAGTTAGTTGGGCACTCAACCATGTCCATTCAGGTCATCAAGGCAGCCAGGGAAATTGCCAAAGGAGATTTGCCCAACAATTCATACTCCTTCACACGCTAAACTATTATTTTAGCATAGGAAGAAGAAAGGTACAATGCCATGCTCCAAACTACAAAGGTTATGTTCATAAAAAAAGGCACATATTATTATAAGAATGTGAAGCACGTGCTATCAATTACCAGATGTTCTTTAACATGTAGGTGGCTACGTCCTACCAATTAAAGCAAGTAGCATTTGGATGCACCCTCTATTGCAAGTACTTCCTTTAATCTCCTTCAAGTATATATGTAGCATATATTTTTTGATCTACTTATATGCAGTTGCACTTCCGTAGTTCATCGAATTTAAATAATTTTTTTCCTGTTAAACTCGTAAAAAATGTAAATACTATGTATGTATTCTGTGCCTGTGGTTGCCCCCACCCATTTTATTTTATTTTGAAATTTCCTCTAACGAACTTTTCTTGTGGCACAGCAAAATGATAAGTTTCATGACCTAACATTGTGCTCACTTGTACGCTTGAATCTATACTTTTTGTGTAGCCGTGTAGGATTGGTTAATCGTATTCATTTTCCGCGGATTTAAATTTGGTCTTTGAAATAAACATTTTAATAATGAACTGTTTAACAGTAAAACAACGTGTCCTTGATGAATCCGCGCGTACCAGTCAGCAGTTGACAAATTCCAATAAGATAAATATTAACAAGGTAATTAATTAATAGAATTATTGCTGTAAAATTTGAGTGTTAGGATTGCAATTGTGTCTAGCGAAAAGTAAACTGTTAATGTACATTGTAAGTTGTGGCACGATTTTTTTTTATGAGTATATAGTATATACATTGTAAGTTTTTACTAACAATATGACGCATAATATTAACATTTTTTTGGTAATTATAATATTAACATTTAATGCGCTGATAATATATGTTAAACCTTTTACATTAACAAAATTAATTATTAGTGTGATATATCAAACATTAGTGTAAATTCACATGGTCATAGTAATTAACGATATAATTTTTATTAGATAAATTTTGTATTGCACAGGTTAATTCAAACCATTAGTAGTATAAGACTTTTGTCATGGATAGACATGTGTTGATGCTAACTTGGAGTCATTCAAAAGTTGAGTTGGATTTTATTTGGTTACTATTGACAATGTATTAAACTGGAATTCTACGTAGATTATTCATACATTTAATTTTACATAGTAACTTAATAAAAATATTGAACTTCTTATAATTAATTAGTTTAATTTGTCTAAAATTAATGTTTCAATTATTATATATTGATAAAAATTCACCAAAAAAAAATGTTGTATAACAATTATATTTTCTTGGCTAAGTTATTATTTTCACTATTCATCTTTAAATGTGAGAAAACATGTGAGAAAAAATGAAACACAATGCAAAACCCCCTTCCCCCGCCCCCGCGTGAGGGATTAGTTAGATACTCCATTAAATCGTAAGACAATCTAGAAATTGCAATGTTCTAAATATTGCCCGTCAAAATTTAAAAAGTGGTTCGGGTGTGAATAAGTCATAGTCATGTAACTAACCATAGTATATGTTATACGCATGTTCCTAGCTGGATGATGTGAATCGAGTAATTCAAATTCAGACTTGTTAGTTTAATGGTTGTTTCTGTCCTAATTAATTACACAAAAGTATCAAAATATATGTGTAGACATATCAAATACAACTCCACCATTTCTCATTCCACGTGCGAAACCCTTTACCAGTGACTTATCAGCATCATCAATATTAATTTATTGATCACATCTCTCTTTGAATCTGTTGTCCTTCCCTTTTTCTGGGTTGAACATTTTATCTGCTTCATGGAACAACGACTGCACAATCAAAACAATTAAGTCTGCAAAATGCAAGAAAAGTCGTCACTAGCTTAACTTAATAGTTATAAAGTTGCTTCAAAGACATTGGTCCGGATATGTACACAGCCATTTTGAACCCTGTGAACATTAGTTATACCCACGCTCTAACATCCCAGACACTGACGAGGGTGGGGAGTGATCGCCGGTGCAGCAAGGCACGGACTCATGGCAGATGCTTCCAGCGGGAGGGGTGTTGGAGTACAAGTGTGAGTTAAAGTCCTACATCGGATAGAAAAAGAAAAATTTAGCACCATATAAGTGAGAAGAAGACCCATAAACCTGAGCCTTAAGTGTAAATCTCCCCGATATTTATCCCTTTCGATTTCACATCAAGTGGTATCAGAGCCGATGGTTTGATTTGGTGATCGGCTCGTTTGTTTAGGCGGCGTTTGTGGATCCATGGACATGAGATCCTTCGTATTGAAAGTCTTCCTGGCTAGTGAGTCCATGCATGTGTAGGCCAGGCAGCGAGTCTTGCAAGTATTGTTGCAACGGTACAAGATTTGGTTTCCGCTTGAGGGGGAGTTTGTTTACCATGTGGAAGAGACTCACACTTGAGGGGGAGATTGTTGGAGTACAAGTGTGAGTTAAAGTCCCACATCGGATAGAAAAAGAAAAATTTAGTACCATATAAGTGAGAAAAAGACCCATAAACCTGAGCCTTAAGATTTTTGGTCAAAGTGTGGTGTCTAATTCACTTATATGGTTGCTCGTGTAAATCTCTCCGATATTTATCCCTCTCGATTTCACAACAAAGGATACATGAATGAATCGAATACACATCCGAACGAGAAGGATCATAATATTACATCTACTTTTTTGTAGTCCAGAAGTTTCTCACAGGAAGTGTGTGAGTGAGGACAAAACACAATTATTGATGTGGACCACAACAGTGTTTGAAATAATGTTAAAATTATCTATAACCAATGTTGATAGTTATGTCTTTTTTTAATGATAGAAACGGTTGGATATATAGAAATAAAATAGGCAAACATCCATTCGAAAGATTATCATCAGAGCAGTTTCTCAAAGTTATTTACCTCATTACCCGTAACTCTTAGCCTTTCGGGAATAATTACAAGACAGTAGTAACTAATTAGAGGTAAAAATGTATTAAGCTTTATGTGTATGGGTTTGATTTAATTATTTAATATGTTTTCTTCTAAGGTTTTATTTGATCTTTTCAAAAGTTTGACTATGTGTAAAAAATTGTTTAAAAGTCTAGTTTGTTAAGATTTTTCAATAATTTTATAAATCTATCTAAATAAACTAGCTAGTATACATATACTTATACTTATTAAACTTATATTCGTGAAGTTTAAATATTCCCATCCAAAAAGTTTTGGCAGTGGTCTTAGTAATCTCGCAAAAAGTAATACATCAAATCAAATTAATCTCCTACATTATAATCATTTTCATTTTTTTAATGTATAGTGACTTGTCAATTTAGTCCATGGAAAAATGAAAAAAAATGTCCTTAAAATTTAAAATAAGTAATTTTACACCAATCTAGTTTTTAGTCTATAAATAATATTTCCCCGTGTATTTAATTTAGTCTTTACATTTATCAGTTTATAGCGGTGATTCTGTCAAAAAAATAAAATTATATCAGTGAATAGAAAATCAAATCAATGGACACACATTAAATTCAGCAATTAAATGATACTAGTAGTAATTAGTAAAGTTAGAACTCAATTTAATAAGTCTTAATGCCCAAAACTGATATGGTAAAAAATTGTCAAGTTTAAAAACTAAATTTTCTTTTTCATGTTTTCAAGAAATAAATTAACAGATTATGATTCAGGTGTTAATTTATAATTATTCAATATCCTAAATTAAGTCATAAGATAACGTAACACAACAATTTGTAGCCGAGCTTTCCAGAACCAGCTGCATCCACAGTCTTCTTACAGCAACCTTCCTTCCCTGGCTTACACAATCTGATTCCAATTATGTTCCTTCTTTTGCAACATGGTTTTCTAGACAAAAGGCTCTGTTTGTCAATTACTACAACGTACTAGTACTAGCGTAAAAGAAATCATTTATAATGAATAAATTTTAGTAGTATTAATTAAAGTTAGAAGTGTTTGGCCAATGGTAACGATCAATGTCTTACTGTTTTAGCTGTTAGCATTTATTTCGTTAGCTTGTCACGTTTTTTCAGACATTATTTAAAGTAGTGTTTTGAATTTAAAATTTTAATTTTTTTTTTCTTCATTCTATCAAAAATACACTAATAACTAAAAATTAGTAGCAGAAAGCAATTGTTTTTTTAGGTGCACTAAATTATAGTTGGATTGAGTAATTAGTTCATAAGTTTCAAACTCAATAAATCCAATTGAACCCGACTATATATATAATGAATTGATTCACTAAGTATTATCTATTTGTTTTGTAACATACATGATTCTATTCTTACAAAATAGTCTTTTTTATTTTTCTTCTTCTTATTTTTTAAATTTTTAGAATATATTTTTAATCATCCAATTCAATTCAACTAAATTAACATTAAATTGGATCGCTAAAAAAAGTGAAATCAATACAACTTAATTATATTTAATTGGATTAGGATGTATAAAAGACCAAATTCAATCCATACTATTTTAAGAAAATGAGCACTGTTTGCAATGACAGGGCAGAGATAAATAAATAAAAACAAAAATCATCACGAGATGCACGTGTGGAATTAGGCTCATCAGTAATTCCCCTCCTCGTTGAATGATTGAATCCGCCACAACCAACAATGTACGTTTATTATCAGAATATTCCCAAAATGCTTTTCTGCTTGACTTCACCCAACCACGAGATTGTGGAATGTATATAATATATGTGGCAGAAGCCGCAGAAACAACAGAGACCACTCCGTCGTTACTTTAAACCAGAACATATTACATTCACAAAAATCATTTCTTCCCAAATTAATTATCTTTTAAATATTTGGGAAATATGTGTGTTAATCTTTTAAAAATTATCTTTATGCTTGGATGAAGAAAAACTTAATTTCACAAATTAAACTCAATTTTAGTGCTTGTGTACTTCTGACAAATCATAAACTTGAGTAACATATAGAAAAGAAGGTGGAACGATAAAAGAAAGAAATAATTAGAAAAGAAGAGTAACAGGAAACTAGCTAGGAAAGGATATATGAAAAGAAGTGTTACTGTTTGTTATTATTTTGTTCACAATGATGTAACTAAAAGCGATAATATATACAATTAGGTAGCAGCAACAGGGCAACACACATGATGTAACTAAAGTGATAATATAATTTGGTAGAAGCATGTTGGATTATTATAACTCTGTGCTTTCGCTAATCACGTGAAGTTTAATTTAATATCAGTTCATAACTACCATGAAGTGGATCCCAATCTGATTCTTTAATTAATTTTATTAAGACTTATGTAATTTAACAACAAATTTTAATTGCACAGAGAGCATATATGAAATATCAGAAACAGATTTAAATATCAAACGAAAATGATGTTTAAGAGGTAAATAATTTGCCAAAACCATGTATATAAAAAAGGGTACATGATACCTTTCGTTAAAAAGTTTTGTATATGTAAGTCTAAGATCTCTAGCACAGTTAGAAAATTAGCATGAAAATTGCATCTAATGCCGACCACAGTGATAGGCTTTCAATTTTGTGTAGTTTGGAAGCAACTATCAATTATTGCTATTGCTACTGCTAGGCGCAATTAGCTAGTTTACACATGAAAGCTTTGATGCAATCACCAAACCAACAAGAAAGAGATGTGACAAAAGAGTGTCAACATCTGAGAGAACAGAAAAAGATTGGCAACAGTGGTTGATATCAACCATTGGCCAACCTCATATCTGGCTTTATCTAGTAGCATTCATAATTCTCTATTATTTTTCCATAAACAACCTTTGTTTTTGCCTCTTGTTAAAGCCAACCCCATTCCAAAACACTTCCATTTTTTTCCAAAACCAAACTTTACCACTTATAAAATACAAATAAAATAAGGGAAATGTCTCAAATCCAAAACGTGTAAATGATTGGTTGAATTCTTCTCGTAATTTCAGAGTTCATGAAGGGTATAATATAACATATATTAATTCTTATCTACCATGCCTTGACAATTTACGTCTGCTAATACAATTCAAAAGGCTCAGCTGAGTTTCCAAAGCCACCATTATTCATCATGGATGCAGAAGAAGTCTTGAAGCTCTTTGATTCATGCTGGTTCGGGCATCAAAATTTGAAGGAACACACAAGTTCATCAACAATACCAACAAGTCCTCATGAGAATTCTTCAGATCATGATCAAATAAAAGAACCATCAGAACCAATGCTTTTACGCATCAAAAGCAGTCACAGCAGATCCATGAGCGACCAGTTGAGTTCCATGACATGTTTCAAGGACGATTCTCTCTCACCAGACTCAGTTTTCTCACCAAAGCTTCAAACCATTCTCTCAGGAAAAGATGTCACAGACACAGAAGCAGCACATGTGCAGCATCAACTACTAGTTGTTAATT
>PYAF01004229.1:1213701-1299178 GCA_007407185.1 Glycine tomentella
AATTTACAAAATATGAATTCCTAAGATTTGAAAGTACATTATGGATTTTTAAAATTTTAAAGGACTCCATGAATTATTTAAAAATATTTAAAATTATTGATAAAAATTCATGAATTTTATCCATTTAACACTTAAATAAAACTCATCTTATACAAAGAATCATAAACATGTTACATAACAAATCAATTTTTCCTAATATATTCATAAGCACAATAGATTTATTCTTGTTCAATCATTAATTATGTTAATTGTATAAAGATCATATACTACAATGTCTGCCCGTATTATAAATACTTGTAGTTATTTCCATAATAACAATCTCATCAAACAAAAAACATGCACAACAATTATTTTAAACCTCGTTTATATATTCATTCACTTATACATGAGTCAATTTCTCATATTTATTAAAATTATATATTTTTCATGTGAATATATCATATATATTCACGTTCAATTATATGTATAAACACGTAGTAAAGATGTCTCTCAAACTCAAAGAATTGAAAAAATATCTTATATCACACGTTTTAGTGCATGTTGACCATCAGTAGAAAGAGTAAAAAAATTATGAATGTCAACCGCTTTCAACAAAGAGACAGAGGATTATGTCTAATGAAAAAAAATATATCAATTTGCAGGAAAAGAAAGAAAGAAAGTCTCATAAAATCTCAAGGGTTTTGTGAGATTGTTTAATGTGTATTTTCTCATAAAAAGTCTCATGAAATCCATTAAAATTCATTTAAATAAACAATTCATTGAAATTTGTATACTTCTGAATATCAAAAGACTTTTTTTTTAAATTATAAAAAATCTTAATTGAATACTAACATATTTTATTGAATTTCTTAAAAAATTCTAATAATTTTGATTGAATATCACGAGATTTATTTCTATTATTTAAAAATCTTGATTAAATATCTCAATATTTTTTATAAAAAAATTCTTTTAAAATCTTAATTTAATACACCCTTTAACCCTTTAGTAATTGTCAATTCACATGAAAGCATTGGCTCGAGTGTAGAATTTATATAGAGATCTTGACTCAAGTATTGAGTTATATAGAGACATTGAATCTAGTGTACAAGTTGAAAAAAAAATGTTTAGCTGGATACTTTATGATACTTTAAATAGGAGAGGTATTTATATTTCATAGATATAAATTAAATGATACAAATATTCTAAATAAAACCAAATTGCATAACAAATAAGGATCATTTTATTTTCTAATTCTTTTTCTTTCTTTCTTTTCACTTATTTCTTTCTCCAAAGCAAAATATGTGTTAAGGTTTAAAGTTTAGAGGAAAGAAATATTTGATGTGTTAAGATATAAATTAAAAAACACTTTGTAAATTAAATTTATTTATCAAATGTATGTATATAAAATTATGTTTCATTTAAGATATTTGATGTATATTATATTTTTTAAATTGTGTAAAACAATATTTTTTAACTAAGGAATATGTTTATACTTTACACATTTTATATCGATCTAAAAATAAAAATTATTTTTATGTTTATAAAATTTAAAATATCGTTTCTAGATCAATATCAAAATATTTTTAAAAAAATTGAAACAAATACTTCCTTAATTTAAAGCATGTTATAATTTTAATTCATTAAATTTAATAATAAATACTATCGTTCAATTTTAGAGATAAAAAAAGCTATTATATTGAATGATGTTTTTTTATAATAATCTATAATCAAATGAATGAGTGAGTGACTTTTAGGCGGTAACGTGGCAGAACAGAGGGCGACATCTAATCACTGCCAGTTTTTTATTCATTTTTGAACGAAGACACAGAAGCAATACAATAAGTTAAAGAGGAGAGGATAAGAATGGGAAGTGCAACCTAAAGCACACTGATAACCTAAACTGGAAACCGGTAACCATTACCACTTTGGCGGAGTGGCTGCGCAGCTGTTATTACCACATTCAAACCCCAAATCCAATATTACCGGCTACCCAGGTCAGCTCCCCGTATATATAAGCTTAAACCCCGTTGATTCTAATCCAAACTCAACCCGACCCGAAATATTTGTTTAAAGAGAGAGAAATGATACTGGTGGCGATCGTGGCGGAGGTGCTGGAGGAGTACACGGCGTTGCTGGCCAGAGTGGTGGAGCAGGTGTTCCGTTCCGCCCCTGTCCCTGGACGGGTTCGTTTTCTCATCCTCCGAACGCTTCCCTTTGTTTCTTCTCGTCCTAGGACCATTTTGCCCCCTCCTACCCCTTCCTATTAGGATTTCTCCATCTTTGGATATTTTTTTATGTTCTCATTAACAGTGGATACATAGATCATCTCTTTGGTTTAACCTCCCAGATATAGTAGTATATGTTTGTTTGTCTATTAATTAGTATTTTTAATTTTGAGCTGCATGCATTCTGTGGATCCAACGCTCTAGTTTTCGAGTCTCCACTCCTTCCAGAATTCTCAGTTCCCACTCACTCCTGCCTCTTGGCCTGCCCTGCATCACTCTAGAAACTTCTTTCACCTCTTTATTATATTATTATTATTATTATTATATTTAATAGATAGATTAAGCACTAAATAAAATGAGACGTACTATATTTTTTATTCTCGTCGCGCTATGAATAATAAATGTTATCAAAACTGTGTATAATTATTCTTTTCAGTTATTAATAATATGAATAATACATATAATTCAATAATAATGAATACGCTGAGGATTGACATTGCACGGGTCCAAAATCGTCTATTTCTCTATATTATTGTTTGTTGGCGTACATTCTTTGGGCTAATCCTCGAAACTCGAAAGTACTAGATTGATAATGATTATTTCTAGACTTGTTAAATAAACAAAATATCTTAAGTTACTAGGATTGATAAATTAATTTATTTTTCCTTGTCGCGTTATTATCGGAAAATAATTATAAACTATATACAGTATATTAAATCGTTGTCCGATGTAGTTTTAAAAGTAAACGATGTGATAATTTGAAATTGAGTAGTGTGCATAAGCGAATATAAGAGCACCTTCAATGCAAGCATCTTGTTGGGTTTCTTATGCTAAGCATCCGTTCCTTACGGTTTCTCTTACTCTTACATTGGAGCGTAGTGACGTGATGGAACGTATTTCTTTCGTGGAGTTTGGGTTCCTTATATAAGGAACCGTTTCTCCCAATTAAAAAACAAATTTTGGCATCAATCTTCCATTTCAGTTATTCTCAACCAGATGCACATCTCAAATTGATGAATCAAAAACAGGAACATGAACAAATCAAACCAGGAAGATGAAGAGTTGCAAAAAGATGAAATCACTACTGACCGTGATGGTGATGGAGCGCAATGGCGACGGACCCCGAAGACGACGGAGCGGGACGGCAGCGACCCCGACGACGGGAACATGCATGTGGTTTTTGTGTTGGGGTACCTTCACGGGAGAAGGTGAAGAGAGCTTGTGCTGGGGAACGGATGACACGCGATTTCTCTGCTCAAATGAGTAGGTTTCCGGTGAGTGAAGAGAGATTGAGAGGCTGAGGGGAGTTGAGAGTGAAGAGAGGGGAAGGGGCGATTTCATGGGAGAAGAGAGGGGAAGGGGCGGTTTCGGGGAGAAGAGAGACTAGGCTGAGGGGAGTGTGAAGAAAATGTGAAGGCTGAGGGGAGAAAAGCTTCTCGTGGATGTGGAAGGATAAAAAAATTAATATGCAAAGTGAGTAGATTTTTGTAAAAAAAAATGAAAATAAGAAAAGAGCCATTAACTTACAAAAATACATGTAAATAAGAAAAGAGCCGTTAACACTGAAAAAAAAATTATGTGAATGTTAAAAATATTACCGTTGTAAGAAAATGGTCGTTGAAAGCTTGGTTATAAATATTGAGTGATTTGTTTTGGTTCTTTACACTTTTCTTATCCATTCTCAACCTTTTTATTTTCTCTCCATCTTTGTTGCTTCCTACCCATTGTTAATCTTTTTTATTTGCTCTGAAATGGATCCCAATCAATATAATTATCAAAGTAACCCACATCCATCGCCATACTTTATGTATCCTCAACCACCTCCTACAAGTGAAAATTCAAAAATCTACCTCAGTATATGATATATCCACTACCCCCACACATGTGGTATATGCATCCTCCATCTAATGTAGAGTCACCTACCGGTGGTAGTTCTCAAAATCCACAATTTTGTAGTTAACCATCACTTCCCATTAATCCAAACACGTGTTATAGGCCTTCTTTATCCAATATTTCACCCCCTATGAATGAAGTTGAATCCGCAATCGATGTAGAAAATATTCTACTAGATAACGGTGACCACAATGGTAGTGGAAAAAAATCACGTACAACATTCTCGGTGGCAGAAGATGTGATTCTCGTCCGATCATGGCTCAATGTATCAAAGGATTCAATAATCGGTGTCGACTAAACATCAAAGCAATATTGGACAAGGATTAAAAATGCGTACAACAACAACGATGTGCGCGAAAGCGGGTTATTTTGTGAAAGAAGCTCGACTCAGTTGAAATCTCGGTGGAATAGGATCCACCTAGCCGTTCAAAAGTTTAATGCATGCTACAAACAAGCCGATAAACATAGGAGAAGTGGAAGTTCAGAGAAGGATTATATGGCTAATACTCATTTGATTTACTCGCATAATACAGGTAAAAAATTTGAGGTTGAGCATGCTTGGTTGTTGTTGAAAGATCAACTTAAATTCGATGCAGAATTCATGTCAAATACTTCAAAAAGAACAAAGGTTTCTGCAGATGGAAATTACTCATCATCTTCTAACACAGATACACCCATTCAAACAGAAGAATATGATGAGCCATCGTCAGTGTCTCGCCCAATGGGACAAAAAGCGGCAAAAAGAATGAGCAAAGGAAAACAAGCTTCTAACGATATCGATTTATCTGGCATTGAAAGTGTAATGAATGAGAAGAATGCAAACACATTAAAACTTATAAAGGAGACTCAAGAAAGGCGTATGCAAGAACAAGAACGGCACATGTATTATGAAATCCTCATGAAGGATACATCCAAAATGTCGAAACAACAACGCCTAGACCACGAAAAGTATTGCGAACATATTAAGAAGAAATTATTTAATTAAAGTTTAACTAAATTTATGTAATATTTATTTTCGAGGTTTAGGTTTTTTATTTATTTCGATGTTATTGTGTTTAATTATTTATTATTATGTAAACTTTTATTTTATATTGTTATGCATTTCTTTTTATTTATTTTAATTTATATTTATGAAAACTGAAAAAAATATTAACTTTTATTAAAAAATATAAATATGTGGAATTTTTTGAATTCCTTGTAGTTTCTTATATTAGAGCAAAATAATAGGTGAGTTCCTTAGGAGTGACATGACACTGTGGGGATCACAAAAAGTACTGCGGGACCACAAAAAATTGATTAAGAAATCCAAATGGATTTCTCCCACCTAATATAGATGTAGGACTGGATTTTTTATTTTATTTTTTTTAAGAGCTGTAGGATTAGATAATAGTAAGAAAAGCTATAGTATAATGATAATGTCATTTTCATCCATATCCATGAAAAAAGCTTCATTTTAAAGCCATGCTCAATATTTATCTGCAGGAGCTCCATCCATTTTTCTGATAACATTATCAATATCGCATATCCCGTAAAAGAAAAAACAAAATTAAAAGGCGACATCATAAGTCATAACAGTGCAGTGGTGATGTGTTGTGGTCTTGTGGACGCTTTGGTTGGATACTGAATTTGCAGTTTTGCACTTCATTTAAAGGAAAAAATGCGGTCACAACTATTGATTTAAAAAAATTAATAACTAGTGTTTTTATAATTTCTTATATATGGGAATTATAATTTATTATAAATAGGGGAAAACAGACCAATCCTGTCTAACTGTTTTTTCATTTTTTTAAAAAAAAATTAAAAGAAAGATAAAAGATATTAAGTGATTTGTGAAGGTAATTATAAAAAAATTAATAACTTATAAATGTAGTTATAGAAATAAAATATAAAATGCGTACACTAAACTATTTTATTTTCTTTATATAATTATAGATTTTAACTTTAATTATTAAAAGTTAATTATTGAAGTTGTTTGTTATTCATTTATTTAGTTTTTATCATAATTTTAAGTATTTTTTATGGTTTGAAATCTATTTTATTAGTATACTTAACACATTATTTACTCCTTATATTTAACATACTTTTAAGGCTTTTACTTTATTAGATCTAATATTTTGAAAACAAGAAGAAGAATAAAGCATATGTCTGAAGTCAAACACACCTGTATCTTGTCGTCATCTTTACCCACAAGAAACACCTCATAGGCAGGTATGGTAAAATAAATTTGAAAGGATTGGCCGTATTGCCACCCGTATAACAATATTCATAGTTCATCTAACATCTTTACCCAAAAATCAACATCACCCTTTATTTTTTTTTATCTTCCACCACCACCACTGCCTCCCCTTCACCATTCCACCAAGCCTAGGCCCTATGTACACTTCTTGAACATATATATTATTCCCCTTCAACCACCATTACATTATCTAACAACATCTTTAATAATTGATCTTATTTTAACATTTTGAAATATATTTTAATGGATCTCTTAACATCACAAGTGCATCAAAATCTTTTTTTTTTTCTGATGTTACATCCCAATTTAAAATCTCTAAGATTTTTTTAGATATTATTATGAATTTCACTTAAATACATTTTATAAATTATTTTAAATTAAATTTAAATAATTAATTACAAACATTTTAATTATGAAATAACTAATATTAAAAATAAAAATATTAATAATTAAAATTTTATTTATGACTTAAAGTTAAATCAATAATATATATATATATATATATATATATATAATTTATGAGCAACAAAATATAAAACATTACATCAACAAAAAAAAAATTAAATTTTATTATTGTTTTAATTGAAACATGTCTAAATATGTTATACCAAATCTATAAATTCTTCTTATTTTGATTGTAGCAAATATTCAAATAGCCGATTGACAAGCAATGTTTTAAAAATAATTACATTCATTTATGAAAATTGATAAGTAATGGTAAGATAAAAAGAAAAAAAATCACACTACACGACCCACACAAACCCAAGCCCCACACAACTCCTTTTCTCTCCCTTCTCCTCCCTCACGGGAACCTAGGCTCCAGTTTCCTTCTTTCTCTTCCCCCTCCCTCCGCAACCACCCTCGAGACCCTCTTATTCTCTCTTTCATCTTTGTCTCCTTCATTGAGACCCTTTTCTTCTCTCCTTAACCTTCGTCTCGGTCCTTCTTCTTCTCACCTTTGAGGTCCCAGCACTGTCGTCAATCTCGAACAATCACAACATCGATGGTATCCATGTTCCTCTTCGCAAAAACTGCAGTGGGGGGTGAAGGATCTCGTAGAGAAAGGGGTGGTGACACCAACAGTGGTTCAAAGTGTTGTGGCCGGCACGTTTCGGAGGTGCTCAATCTGGTGTTCAACGACCACACACAGAGGGAGGTGAAGGACCTCGTCAGGGAAGGGGTGGTGTCGCCGATGGTGGTTCAAAGTTACTGTCAACACTTAAAATTAAATTTCCTTAATTTTTTAATTTCTTATTCTGAAGGTTGTTGTTGTCAAGGATCCGTTGATTTCTTATTTTAAAATTTATACAACTTCTTAATTTAATAAATAATATCTAGTCTTAATTTGATATTATATTAATATTGTTTATCTTAAAATATGTATTATAAAATATAGCTTAAATTGAAATTATATAGTTTTTAAATTTACAATTTATGCCCCATATATATATAGTTGCGTCAAGTTTGAGTTAAAAAAATTACCCTGTAAACTTTTTGGAATGGATATATGGAGACAAATAAACTTGTCCCAACTAGAAGTGCAGTATAGTTGGATAGAAGTTTATATAATTTAAAACATAGGCTGATGAAATATAATAAACTTGTCCCAATAAGATCTTTTAATAAAGGAAGTGGAGAAATTTTCAACATAAAAAATAAATTATTATACAAGATTTTTTAAGATCTGCACATTTTTCAAAAAAAAATAAATTTTCTCTCTTTCTCTCTTCTTAAGATCTCAAAATAAAATCTATCATTAAAGCAAAAAATTAAAAAAATCTTGAAAAATCTTTAATCCTATGTGATACTATAAAATTTACTAAAAAAAATAATTTAAAATCTCAATTTAAGATTTATCACTAAAAATACTCTTTACTTTCGACCCACACCCTAACAAGCATAATTATCCAGCATGAGAATTCAATATAATTACGCTGTTCTTACAAGAGTCACATCAATCCATTGTCTCCTTCTTCACCATGAATCAAGTTGAACGTCGCATCCTCCTCGCAACTCCATCACTCAACCTTTATCTCAAACATTTCTCGCACACTGCTCATTCGCATCTCATTCTCCTTAGTCCTTATCTCTCATAAAAAGTATAATTAATTAATAATTAAGCCCATATAGCTGCTTCACCTAAAGCCTGTCACCAATGCTACCATCAAAACAACCACCACCAAACCCATTCTTATTATTTTGAAGACCCTCATCAGCCATTCTCCTTGACAATGAACCCCTGCTCATAGCACTCTACAACACCACTGTGTAATTCTCGCTACTCTCAGATATTGTACAAATTGTAAAGGTTCACATATAATCGCATTATTTAATTGGAAAGTGATTGATGGACCCTCGATATCCTATCCAACACAATTTTTTATATAAACTCTTTCAAGCTTTCATAGAATTAAAACTAGTTTTTATTCATCAAATAAATTTCATTTTTTAACTGTATCAACGAACTACAACGTGAATGTTTCCTCCGTCCATAAGTGTATATTTTAAAGGGATACATATAGTCATACTATCTTGCAGTAAAGGTTTATGACTGTATGTATATTGTAAAGGGATATACATGTGGTCATACTATCTTGTACCACGTCCACATGCAACGTAAAATCATTTCAAAGATCAAATTTTTTTATTCAAAAATTAATTTTCTTTAAAGTTATAACCAATCAACTCATAATCATTTTTTAAAGAACCATGTTACTTTGATTTCTCGTCACACTAGAGAATATGTAACTGCAGAATCAATATACATTCTATCGGGATAAATATTTTTATATTATTATTTATTGTAATTTTTATCACTTTTTATAGGGGTCAAATAAATACTTTTTAAGTTATCTTAATTTTGCAGAAACAATTTAAGGTATTAATTTACCGTTTTATAATGAATAGTTCACTATCTGTGATTCATTCTCGAACTTTAAATCTCTTTTCAAACACCAATTATTTAAACAGAGATTTCCCCCCAAAGTTTTTCCTCAATAATTGAACTTTGGCGACTATACTTTAGTTTTACCTATATTAGTTATTAAATTTTGGTTAGTCGTTCAGTTATAATTTCAGTTGCGAACATAATTATTTGAGCTCTCAAGTCTCAGCCAACTTTGTAATCGAGTTCTTCACTTTACAAGTATAATCAAACATCATATTCCCCATATTACTAAAAGTTAGAAACCATGACATACTTAGAAATATGATGATAAAATTTTGGTAAGATGTACCTAACTTGCAGAGAGCTGGAATATACGTACACAAGCTAGCCCTACATTTACAACTTTTCTTTCAGTGTACGGATGGTCTAATTTTCTCGAAGTACTTTCGAATATTTGAAGTATTAAATTTAGTTTTTTTTTATGAATTTAATTAGAATATATTGATAGTGTAGAAATCATTTATAATGTCATTTATTTATAAATTGTCACATATAACAAGTTTGTCGTTGATTTTTATAATATTTAATTTGAAACTTATATTTAAAAGAATTTCTAATTAGTTGGAAACATAAATTTTTTATTCTAATAGTGCTTGATTAAACATATTTTTTCAAGATTCTCATCAATTTGTGGAGGTGTTTTCAAGATTCTCAGCTACAAAAAAAGTGGCAACATTGAGCTAGCTAATAGAGGAACTAGAGGTGTATATATTTTGTTTGCAATAGAAAAAGAAGGTCACTGGACTAGGCATTGTGTACTCTGGTGTGGTTGCTACTCTTTCACTGCTGCGTATACTCTTTAACTCTTCATTCGGACACCATTCCTTAGGATTTAGGAAAACACAATTAAACATCTAGGGTAGCAATTGAGTTTACTAACATGAAGATGACAAGATGAGGGCATTGTATCATGCACTTCCATTACTGTATCAGACACCTCCCATTGTATTAGACACCTCCCATTGTATTATGGAAAATCCATTCTAAATGCAATTTTACATTCTAAAATAAATTTTCTGAAATGTAATTGGAGGTCCAAAATGCAATAAAAGGTATTGAATATAATAGTTCAAGACGTGAAGATCTTCGGTCCATCAAGGGCCCTATATTACATCTTTTTTTTAGGAAGCCCAACATCACCCCTTATAGGAATAACCATCTTTAATCTTGAACAATAATCTTGAACTCAAGATCTGATCTTTATTAGATCTCTCAATAAATGAGTTGAAGAGATCTCCAACATGGAGGATGAGTTTTTGTACAAGATCTCTTAAGATTTGTAAGTTGTTCAAAAAAGAATATCCTTTTTCTCTCTTTTTAAGATCTCAAAATAAGATTTACCATTAAAAAAAATGTAAAAGATCTTAGAGATCTTTAATCATATATGACACTATGGGTTAACCAAAAAATGATCTAAAATTTCAATTTAAAATTTACCACTAAAGATACTACTATTATCGAACACAAAATCTAGACCTAGTGTGAGATTTGTGGGAAAATCCTAATCTCTTGCAAATAACCCTGAATAAAAGTTTCATTTTTAATCAATCTCGTGTAACATGCATGTAGGTATCTCCCCTTATTTTTAACATCTGTTTTAATATTTACTAATGTTTACAGAAATTATTTGTTCATTTTGTTAATTACTAAAAATTTAAAATAACTCCAACTACGTCAGTCTCCATAAATTTTTAGGGAAGTTATGCGTTCATTTTCTGTGAATCATGAAAATATGCAAAACGACGTTAGTCTTTGGAGAGAAAAAAATCAGGAGTTTAAGGTATTTTGCAACAAATGCAACAAGAACTTCAGTCTCGATAATAATAAGAGAAAATTGATTAATTGGTAGTTTTTATGCATAATAAATTAATATATTTATAATTGATTAAATTGGTAGTTTTCATACGAATTGTAAATAAGTACATGAAAAAATAAGGATATATTTACAATTGATTTATAATATACTTTGAATATTTTACTATTTCAATAAAAAAAATTCATTACAATTTTAAATTCATATAAAAAAACTCTCTTATAACTTTAAAGTCGTGTTTAAAAAAATTAAAATTATATAAAAAAACCATAAAACAATTTATTACTTTCAATTCATATTTCATAATTTAATATATCATTTATTCCTTTTGAAATATTAATTTAAATTTTATCTCATTTAGTAAATTTGAAAGAAAAAAAAAATAACCTTTTAATCGTTTCCCCCCACTTGATGAATAAGTTCACCACTCCGTGTGACAATGACAGTGAAGTTGATGTCTGTCAGCACCAGCCAACATCTTCCGGAATCCTTGGAACACAGCAACCTGATAGGATGAAACTCCTTCAATCACCCCCAAATCTTCAATAGTGACACCACTCCACTGCTGATCAAAGGGCACTAGTGATTTTAATGTTAATGGAGAGGAAAAGTTCAAGAAATTAGCAGCTGGTGTTATATCATTGATCAATAGAACTAGTCAATTTTACAAAAACAGAGAAGCTTACCACTTTCCACACAACCACTTGAAAAGTTGTTTTTTATTTGCTCAGAATGTAAAATATTCTTAATTCTTATTAACTAGCAGATTACTAGAACAGCCAGCAGTTTATATGACTGTCATAATCATAGATAATAAGGAACTTCAAATACTTGCCTTCATTGCTCTACATTCCTTCAGAAAAGAAGGTTGTACTTTGTCATTAGGGTAGTCAATCTTCTAAGAGAAGTAGAACTCAGGTGCTCGTGGTTCAATTGAAACATTTTGCTAAACGTAACCCACTTTTTTGCATTGCAGCCCCATCATCTGACACATACCAGGATATTTTATCTACAGGTTAGTCCACAGCAAGAACAGAATGCACTGTATTAGCCCTGATCAGTGATCAGTGATCAGTGTCAATTCTTTCACAGGATCAACTGTGTCTGTACTTTGACAAAGAACTCCACAGAAACAAGCTTTTAGGGTTCACCAGGTCTTTCAAACCCGGCGTGGCAATGGCGCAATAAAAAAGTGAACTTTCAAGCATCCAACATACAAACTAGTACTACAGAGTACAGACTGAATATCCGTTCTCGCATTCAACTTAGATATTATTTTACTATATATTATCCATTGCTTTCATTTTTATATATCACCTTCACAAATTCTAAACAGAGAAAGAAATAAAATACTGAAACATACCTAAATCCACTGAAATATGATTTTTTAGCTCAAAGCTTCAAGTGAAAGGAACAGGGTTTCCAAATGTTTTACAACTTCCACAGCTTCTCTTACATTTAACCTAGTTAAGGTCTGAAATATTTTTAATTTTAAAAAAGAATGTTATTTCAATGCAAATTTTTTATTGGTCCCTCAGCAAAAATGTTGCATATCTCATTGAACTCAATTGCATTCCTTCCATTTGCTGTTCTGGTGGAATTGGAGTCTCATTTTCAGCCTTAGGTGCAGCCTTTTCCTTCCTTTTCTTATTATCATTTTCCTTCCATCTTTCTACTCTATATTTCCATATTGGATTCCCAGACTCATCATTCAATTGTACGAGAAAAAGCAGGTCATGATTACCAATGTGCACTCCTAAAGAAATTGTACTAAAAGCGTAGAAGGTGTGGGCTGAAAACTGATATTTCCTTTTATCAGTATCCACTGTGGACACAGTTTTCATATGCCTAGCATGGAGCCTAACATCCTACATAGTTGGAGGAGAGATTATAACTTTATAAGTGCAAATGTGAACTTGAAAATGCTACAGAAAAAAAAAATGCGAGAGATTGTAAAGCTAAATACTATTTTTGCATCACCAATAATTAATTACCTGGCAAACACAGAACTGGGAAGCCAATGTGGATTGATTTCCGTAAATCTAAGTAGAATCATTACTTTTTACTTACCAAAATGACGTGACATGGTTAACCTTATCTTTTAGAAATGTAATCAAGATTTAATTTCAAATCCATACTACGGATAAATATTTATTTAGTGAGGTCGGCTCTTACATTCTAATATCTCGAAAGATTAGTCATTAGTTTTCGAACCAA
Organism: Glycine tomentella; assembly: GCA_007407185.1. Classification (NCBI taxonomy): domain Eukaryota; kingdom Viridiplantae; phylum Streptophyta; class Magnoliopsida; order Fabales; family Fabaceae; genus Glycine; species Glycine tomentella. Next base: position 1,227,012 of record PYAF01004229.1, read on the forward strand.
AATTATCCGAAATTAAATAATAAAAAATATTATCTTTTACTTTATCTATAAAATATATGAAAGGATAAAAATCATCTTAGGATATTTAACACAAAAGAACATGTAATGAACGAGTATACATACTATTTTTTATTTATTTTATATATATAAATCTTCATTTAAGTAAAGTGACTGAGGAGATAATTCAGAAGAAAAGAGAAAGCCTCAAAGCGATGAATTTATAAATAAATAAAAATGAGAATATTCCTCTTAAACAATTAAAAACTAATAGTCTATTACTTTGTTGAATGATTCTTGAACCGTCAAAAAAGTTTAATAACTTTCCAAGATTGTCAGTCTAAAATAACCTTGGCATGAAAAGTGAAAGGAGTATAAAATGAGCTACAAAATACAAATCCACATACTAAATTGGATTAATAATTGTAGAGCGAACAAACAAATAGACATTTTAATACAAAAAATAAAAAAATAAACATTTGGAGGTTACCCGCATAGGGAGTGGCACATCTCAAGCTGACTATTAGAAATTTGAGGATAAATGTAACTAATTCGATAGATTCCCAAAAGCAAATTTCATGTGTTTTTTTTCTTTTCTTTCAGAAAAACATATTTCATGTTAAGAATATGGAAAACAAACTAAGTCCTCGAACCAACTACTTGTAAGTAGAAAATGTAAATTTAAAACATATAATCGTTGTCAAGATTTTAAATTAGTTTAACATCACATAACTCATTTACATTTTTATTAATTTTAACTACTTAAATGAGATTTAATAATTTATATTCATTATCCTCATTTGTTATGGTAGGAACAACTCAGAATGAGAGGTAGAGAGTAATGCATCTGACTTTATTCGAGGAGTGGGCCTAACTGATAATGATACTTGACCGTTTACTAACATTCAGCATTTATAACAGTCGGTTTCTATTCTGCACTTCTTCCGACAGATCATGCTCTCAAATCTCAATCATAGCCAAGCTCAAAGTACAACCGTTTATATAGCATTCATTATATATATGCCATTTATGATAGGTCACAGAGTATCCTGCAACTAAAATAGAGTTGAGACAAACCAGAGTCTCAAGACACTGTTAATCACACAATTAGCCAGGTAAGTGTATCGTGGGCGTCTCTCCGTGCTATGCAACGGTGACTAATTAAATAACCACACACTTTCCTAGACACCAACGGTGTAATTAATTTTATCTTGATTCCACCGGTAAGATAAGCAAAATACACCAATTGAAGTGACACACAAGATTTACGTGGAAAACCCAATTTGGGAAAAACCACGGGCAAGACCAGGAAAGATTTTCACTAAAAGAAGAAAGATTACAACCTCTCTAATTTTAAGGAGAAAACAATATCACTCTCTCTTAAAATAGGAGATTACTCTCTCACTCACTCTAGCTATTAAAGAACACTTGGTATTTCTCAAGTGTGGGATGCTGTACCTGCTGCTGCACCGGTAACGAATGCAAAACACTCCTTTATATAGGAGTTGCAAAACGCGTGTGCACAGTAACAAAATAATAAAATAACGCATGTGCACAGTAACAAAATAATAAAATAATAAAATTTGTTACTGTGCGCTTTCGGTGCGTTTGAAAAATTAAAATTTACTGTGCACTTTTACTGTGCACTTTACTGTGCACTGCTTTCGGTGCGCTTTTTTTCAACAATTTACCTAGTGGCCCCAACTTGCGCAAATTTCTTTCACAAATTTTCAACATTAGAAAATATATTCCATCTGGGCACGTGTTTGTTAATACATGGTAGAATAACGTTGAGCTTTTGCAGTGTTCACGTAACAATGCTAAGAACATCTTCACAAAAGTATATAACAGTAACAGACAAATAGAGTGAGTACAAAGTTCAGGAGAGAATAAGTGAAGATGACATGAATCATTTCATGTGATTGAACTTGTAGGCCATCACTAAACAGCTAATATATATATATATATATATATATATATATATATATATATATATATAGGTCACACAAAGCAAAAAGTTACAATCTATTTGCTTACTTCAGAAGATCATGCAAAAGAAGTTAACAACCCTAATTATACTATGCAGACAGAATATTTAGACAGATTATGAGTATTTGAATGTATTTAGTTAGACTTGCATAAGCATATCTCCACCAAATTTAAATCAAACTACTAAAAGATTAAGAGGCATGATAGAACTCTTTACTCAGCACAACATCAACATTCACAAATTAATAAAACCTCGTGATATTAGTCTAAATCCAGTGCATTCGCATGAATCACTTGCATTTGTACAGCTAGAAACTCATTCCAGAATTAGTTTATAATAAGTATGTATGATGTTTACAATGTCTGATTACAGCATCCAGTTGAGTCTCTTGCAAATCTACAAAGCACCGTCAGCTCAACAATTCCTGAAAATAGAAATACATAATTGATACACTACCAAGTTAGTGTGCAAATTATGAGTGATTTTTTAGTAGTATTAAGAGCTGCATGCAATATTCATTTAAGGATAGAAATATGATGAATGTTATCAACACAATTTTTTAAATACATTCTCTACTATTAAGAGTCTAATTATTTATAATGTGCAACCTACACGAAGTTTACCTAACAATAGAGTGCTGAAAAGAGTGTAATAAAGGGTGTTTTGCAAGAATTTCTCAAGATATTTAAGCATTATGATAAGCTATTGTAGCAAAGAGAAGGCTGCTATAAGATTTTAGGGCAGAGGGAAATACCGCAACAGTTGTGCAATTTACATCCAGCCCAGCTTCCATAAGGCAATGATAAGTTTTATATTTCCTATAACATTGTTCTGCTTCAGAATCAAGCCATAAGTTCAAAAACAGTAACGCCTCTGGGTGCATGTGTTTATCAAAATGCAGAGTTTTCCCTAGACTCCTCCGAATGACCTGAAGCTTCAATAATTTAAACACTTTTTTCAGATTTGAAAAACATAAAACCTGATTGGACTCTAGTTATCATCACAGACATCTGGGTACCTGAGCTATTTCATTGCCATTGTCCTGGTGTTCACTGCTAGATGCTAAAAATCTCTGTCCACTCTGCGCAAACATATTAAAAACTCTGTTTTTTCCCATATAATCATTTTGTTGATAAAGCTGGTTTGGATCATTAAGGGTCTCTATACTTGTCATTTCAAATCCCTTGAATGTAAACATGTACACATCAGTTTCAATAATAATAAAGATTGAGCAGAAAATAAAAAACAAAATGGCACAATTGGCAATTAGGCTGCTTTTATACAAAAATTGCTAAGAAATAGATTCATACATACCTTGGAAACCTCCAATGACCTATCAGGACAAAATGGATTATCTGCGAGAGTTGAATCAAGGGTTGGAATCCTTAGGCCATACCTTTTTGTGCTGAAATCATTTAGGTTATTGATTATTTGCTGGATCATAATCTCATCATGACCATGTTCACTATTTGAGTCTACTCCATCCATGGATGTTTGCACAAGCAATTCTGAAAGAACATGAATTGCACTGACAATTGTCCCAACATCCGGTGTTGGAGATTTAATCAAGGTCTTTGAAAGACCTTCAAATGTTTTCAGAGGATCAGGAACAGCATTAACCCCAGATGACGATGCTGCCTGAGTTGGAAATGGAGAATGACCCTTTGCAGGGAAAGCATTATCAACCCTGGAATCTTTAGTTCCCTTTACAAAGTTATCAACATCCACAACAGTTTCAAGTTTTCCATTGGATATTGAGCAGTCTTCTTTAGAGGAAGATTGTGTAACCATACAACGCAAATTTAGCACAGGATCTACAGAGCTATTTTTTGGATTATTAAACATATTAAATGCCTTTTCTCTTCCACAGGTGTTACTAGAAGGCTGAAGCTCAATCCCCTTCCTCGGTTCTACTGGGGATTCAGCGATAACAGTTTTAATGAGCATGTCCTCTCCTGACAACAAATTAGTAGCTACAGGCATAGAAGTGATGGAAGACCCAAAATCATCCTTAACATATCCAATACCCGGAAAGAACTGAGGAGCCAAAGGGTTTAAACTATTATGTTTTTCTGTTGCTTTCTCAACATTACTAATTTGTACCGATCCTGAATTTTCTCTTGGAGTTAGACAAAAAGCCATGGTTCCCTTCCAACAAGGAGAATCCACATCAGAGTCATTTTCGCCCAAATTCTTGGAAGACTGATTTTGAGAAGTGTTTTTAGCGGAGGGCAATTCGGTTATTGATAATTTGAGTGGGGAAACCTTGAAATTAGAAAGAGGAACATAGATAGATTCATTAGCTGAATGCATTAAGCCTTTAGAATTCGATGGAAGGTCTTCAGCCACAATTGTACTAGTACCAGCAGACTCTGGGCAGGGACTCAATCCATCAACAGCATGCTTACCTGTACATATCATTCCATAATTTTCTTAACAGGTTGAAACTTATAAAAAAAAACATCTATAATCAAAATTCAAGAACTGAACATTAAAAGTCAATCCTAGATGGAAGCAAGCTTTTGATACCCTTGGCAGCAGTATAATTGAACCAATTCTATTGGTTCACTGTAACACCAATAAAGATATTGGAGTGTAACTAGAACAACAGTTTCAAGGACAGAACCATGTATGAACAAATTTTAACCCTGGTGGGATGGCTAAAAAGTCGAAGGAGTAGCTGATAATCACATTTTCATCCATACCAGGAAAAAGCAAAATTCAATTAAGGAAAAATACCAAGTATGCTGTTGCAAACAGTAAACTTTCTCTTTAATTATTCTTTCTATTTTGAGGACAAAGACAAGGAAAACAAAGAATATTAAGTAATAATATAGAACAGAAATTTCAGATGTACTTTATCTTAAAACACTCAATTGATGACTCTCAACAAAAGCTTGATGTTTTTGGCAACATTATAAGATATCCTAAATATCAAATTGGCTAGAGAAGAAATTACAATATGAAGTGATGAAGAGTTACTTTAGCAAATGTGCAAAAAAAAAAAAATTCAACAGCAATAAAGATTTCACGATTATCTTAGCAATTTCATTTTTCTTTAAAGAACCACATGCTCCGCAGTGGTTAAACTTCATACAACTAAGTGCATGTCAGCAGCCTTATAGCACAAAACTCAGAGTCTTACAATGGTCACTGAGTATGAAAAATAGAAAGAAACTAAAGCCTAAAAAACAAATCAGAAATTCCCTGCTTGTAATCCTCATTTAAGCCGTAAAAAGCTTAATATGTTCAAAAAATTGTATGACCGCAAAATCAATTACTAAGGTAACATAAAAATAAAATGCATCTAAAATGATATACATTGGCCTCAAAAGTCAAAACTAAAGGCTTCAGAATCACCAAGACAATAAAAGCACAATCAATATCATTATATCAATATCTACATGATGATATACAGAGAAGTAAAAACAAAAAAGGACAAAGAGTGAAACGAAAGCCTCCCAGTCATTCAATCAAACTAAGACAACAGAAGAAAAATTGCAAACCATAAAAAAAAGGAGAAAACTAAACTACCCTTGTGAAACAAACTATCATGAGAATCCCCTTCTCCTTGCTTCCCATGGCACAAGGGTGAGTAACTAGGCGACGAAAAATCCTCTCCAAACCCATCAAAGTCACCTTCTTTTGGCGATTCAAGAAAAGGGTACCCTGAAAAAAGGGAACTTGAGCAGGGTTGGAGGGTAGAGCGGTTGAGCGTGAAGGGTTTCGCCAATGGTGACAAACGTGTCGTGGTCAACGAGGTAACTTGCTTGCTCTGATTCTTCTTCATCATCCTTTGCAATTTGGAAGTCCGAAAGTGACCAGCAAATACAAGAGTATCAGAGCTAACTCCAAAGGATGAAAAATCAAAGCGTGTGTGGGGATTATTATTGACAAGAGAAAGTATAGTAGCTTCTTCGCCAAGTAGTGTGATTATTGTGCTTACCTTCTCTCTTCTTTCTGCTTTTTTGGATTTTTTTGTTAACGTTAAGTTGGTTATTCGGAATGTGTACTACTTCCCAATCCCAACAAGTGAAGGAGGAGCCCACAAACCATTTATGCAACTTTTTTTTTTTACCCAATAGAACTGGGAGAATTCTTATCGAGTTTTCAATTTTCATAGTTGCAACTTACAATTGCAACAATGAAGAGTTTTTTTGTGTGAAAAAATACCACAAATTCTGTTCGTATCATTTTTTAATTGTATTTTGATAATCATTATTGATTTTAATTATTAACATGAAAATAAATATGTATTATCCATATATTACAAATGACGTGACCGATGACACAATTTTAATATATTTGAATTTTAATAATAACATTATTAAACCATTATTGTAGGTACTCGCTTATCTAGTAACAACTTTATGTATAGAGTTGTTACACTAATACTCACATATCTTATGTAGAAGATTATATAACCCAATTTGATAATGAATCATCCTAACGTTTATCCACTCTAAATTTTGATAAATACAAAATAAAATGTCAATTTTATTTGAAAAATATAGTAGTTAATGATGCATTTAAGTTTTTTCCTTTTTATAATATAAAATATTCCATATTCTACACAAAATGAATTTCAATTCAATTCACATGCTCTAATTTTCCTTAAGGCTTAAAAAAAGATACAATATCCACCGTATGAAATCATATTTGTTGATAACCCTTAATTTTAATATGCTAAAAAAATAGTCTCTATTATCTAACTGCAAATATATTTTTTAAGTCTTTATGACGGCCGCTTATTATTGGCATGCATGATAAGTGTTTGTGACCTATTCCCGTCCGTCGCAAGTGTCTTTTGAACCTATCAACCATGACGCAATGATAAGTGTTTATTCGAATTAATTTGTTCTACATTTAAGAAAAATATCATAAAAAATTAAACAATAAAACTTGTAAATTGTAATAAAAACATGTTTTCTCCTTAACAATCAAATCCAATAACCGACGACGCATAAGATACCTCCACCTCCATTTTTCATTGTCTAACAACTTATCAGGCTTCACAATCAAAGAAAAAAGAAATACTTCAATTAAAAACAAGAGAATAAAGCTGCCCTAACGTGGCCAGCCACGTCCCATTTCGCATTTTTTAATATTTAATTTTTGTCGAGTTATTTAAAAACGGGACAGAGCGTTTTATTTTATCCATCTTGACCGTTGTTTCTTAAAAACACTGAAAAGACAGGTGCAATTCTGTAAATATCCCCCAAATCAAAGGCAACATAAACAAAACGGCTAAATATCCATAAAATTTGACACGGTGAGAAACTAACTTCCTCAATGATAAAATAATTAAATTTAGTTGCATAAAGATATATAAATTAATTTAATAGATAACTTAATAATAAATTGATTCTTAAATTTTATATTTTAATATTATATTAATTTTTAAAAAATATAATTTATAATTAAATTGATCATTAAATATTATATTTTAATGATAAAATAGTGTCAAATTTTTTACATATTTAATAATTAAATTTAAATTTTTTATCGTTTAATAATTAATTTATCGAAATAAATATTTGTCCTGACAAAGCACACTCCCAAGAAAATTACACAGTATAACAAGAAAAAACTTTTAAGTAAACACAAATTCAACACATAATTCTTATGCACAACTAATAAAATAAAAAAATAAGAATGTCAAGTAAAATTAAATTTAATAATCTTTATGTTTTATTTTATAATCTTCTTCCTATTTTTTTTGCAAAAATAAAATATTATAATTCGAATTTAGAAAATATGATTTAAATTTCAAATAATATATTTTGGTGGTGTAAAATTATAGAATATTTTATTTTAAATAGTAACTTTATTAATGCAAATAAAACACACTACACCTAAAATAGTATGTGACCTCACATTGACGAAATTTTTTCTTAATTTTAACTTTTCTTTTAAGAAATTGTTAACTATAACTATAGTTTGATTTTATTAGGAAAAAAAATAAAAATATCAAATTTAATTTTACTAATATTTAAATTATTTATTTATTTTATTAATTATAACTAAAAATAATATGATAAATTTATATCTACTGAGTTTTTGTTTAAGAATGTACCACTCTTCCTCATCTCATCTATTACCATAAGTTTGTTTCACCCAAGTTGTTGTAGTACTTGTACTCTCGTGTTCCTGAACAACACTGAACGGAGCCATGAGATCATTAGCATTTCTTCTGATTTTCCTTCTCCTTCTCTCTCCCACCATTGTCAAATCTCTCTCTCTCCCTCACCCTCCATCCCCATCTCCATCCCCAACTTCCACATCCAGTGCTACTTTGGACCCAAAACAAGCAGTGGCCCTAGAATCCCTTAACATCCCGACCTCAAAGGACCCCTGCGCCCAACCCTCCTTCCACAATGCCACCCTCTGCGACGCCGGCAAGCCCTTCCGCCACCTCATCTCCCTCCGCCTGGCCAACTGCTCCTCCTACCTCTCCCTCTCCTTCACCGCCCTCAAGTCCCTCTCCACCCTCCAATCCCTCTCCCTCCTCAACTGCCCCGTAGCCCCCATCCGCCTCCCCGCCGACCTCGCTCTCTCCCTCACCTCCTTCACCTGCATCAACAGCCTCCGCAAACTCTCCGGCGTCTGGCTCTCCAACCTCCAGAACCTCACCCACCTCGCCGTCTCCGACGTCAACGTCAAGGCCTCTGGCCCCTTCGTCATCCTCGCCCGCATGACCAAGCTCAAAACCCTCACCATCTCCAACGCCAACCTCACCGGATCCCTCCCCGGCCACCTCCACTCCAACCTCACTCACATCGATTTCTCCAACAACCGCCTCAAAGGCAACATTCCCCCTTCCATAACAATGCTCGACAGCCTCCAGGTCCTCAATCTCTCCTCTAACTCCCTTGCCGGAGAAATACCTCCTTCCATCGGTGACCTAATTTCACTCAAAAACCTCTCCTTAGCCTCCAACTCATTCTCCGGTTCCATTCCTGATTCTATATCCGCTTTACCGAGTTTGATTCACTTGGATCTGAGCTCGAACCAGCTCAACGGAACCATTCCCAAATTCATTTCACACATGAAGTCTCTTAAGCACTTGAATCTCGCCAACAATAACCTCCACGGGGTTGTGCCTTTTAACCTAAGTTTTATTAAGCGTTTGGAGGTGTTCAAGGTTGGTGGAAATAGTAACCTTTGCTATAACCACTCCGTGGTGTCTTCAAAGTTGAAGCTTGGGATCTCTCCTTGTGATAAGTTCGGAATGCCGGTGACTCCGCCTTCGAAGGATTCTTCTGCCGATGATAGCAGCGACGATGATTACAGCGAGGGTGATGAGGAGGGGAGTAGGCACAAGAAGGAGCATCATCATGGGCCTAACAAGTTTGTTCTCGGCGTCGCCATTGCGCTCTCTTCCATTGTCTTTCTCATTGTTTTCTTGATCCTCTGCTCCAAATGTTGTCGTTAATTATATTTAGAGGAAATTTTTGGTTTCGGGATGGATTCACAGATTTTTTAGATTAGGAATATTCATAAATTCAGTTGAGTGCAGCTTGTTTGATATATTTATTTATCATTATTAATTAATTATTATACACTTGTGATTACATTACAGAGTAGGTTCAAGGAAAGGAACCATAATGAAAATGTAACTGCCGAAAAAAAAAAAAAAGGAATTTGTTATTTATATTTTGGTTGGGATATATGGAAAAATGAGGAAGGAGAGACATTAAATCAATAGCATGTGCAGTGCAATGAGTTTATCATGGGATGATAGATGCTAGGTTTTAATTTTGACACCGTTTTATTCGTTGTTTGGAGTAAAAGGTGGAGGTGGTGCATGTGAATGTGGTATCTTAAGTTTTATGTTGCTTGTGCTATAAGCGTTTGTAATTCATAACGTGCTCTCTGCTGACTTTCATAATTGCCCTTTTCATTTTTTTGTAGCACTGTTGCATTAATGGCTGCCTTTTTACTTAGTTAGCTGGGAAAATTTTGTGTTTATATGCTTTCTAGCTAGATTCTTGGTTCATACATAGGACTCACCGTTGAGGTTGGGGGTCAAAATTTTGTGAAACATTTAGCTGAATAGCTGGATGGTATGACACTTATTTCAGGTTATTGCGTATGAGGCTAAAATAGTGATGCTCTATTATTAATTTGTGGGCACAACTTGAGGAGAAAATTTTGTTTAGCTTGACTAGGACTCTCTAGGAGAAAGGGACAGGAGCTCAAATATTTAACGGTTGGTGATATGATTTACAAACTGGAAAACAATATTTTATGATTGTGGATATATGGCTATATGGTCCAATATTTTTGGTCTGTGTTACTGTTAAATGGTTGGATATGAGCTGTCTTTCCTACTTGATTTCCACACAAATTCCTTTTCCAATTTAGGTTGGATGCTAAATAGTGTACTAAAACGACTGCTAATCCATTATTCATCACACGCCAGCTTTGTATTTTTTCACCATAGGCTGTGTGATGTGATCCTTTACCCATTATCCATTACGTTTTTGTATGTTTCATTAGTGATTATTTGCTTTTATAATTTTAATCTTCAACAGAATTTTTGTGTGAGATAATTAAAGTCAGAAACTTGTGTGACTGACCTGCTGGATTTAATTAGTTGTAAATATATTTGTTAGGTGACGCTTTTGGTATAAAGGATGGGGCAATCTTTTTTTTTTTTTTTTCGGCGGGGGGCATTTATGGTGCGAGCATATCATGTGGCTTGTTGAAGCTTAGAAAAGTGATTAAAGTGCTAAACTAAGCTCGCAAGGATGAATGTGCACTTTTGCATTCAAATCCTCCATTACATTTACATTAGGTCCCTATCATATATGTTTAATAGTTGGTCAACTTAAATTGTCAATTGCCACCAGAGTTATTTCTGTTGCACCGACTGAAGTTGCTGGATTGAGCCGCAACGATTTTATTGGGGCTAATCAAACTTCAACATTTGATTTGACTATTAGTCGTAACAATTTTACTGGTTTTATCCCGAATCTATATCCAACTTGTCAATGTTAGAGTACCTATAGATTGCTCGTTCCAATGGACCATTCAACCAACATTTTCCAATCTGTCTTCACTTAAACAAAATAAGTCTCATAACCCTTATCAGGTACCATCAGCACACACTACCACATGGTTGAAACTTAAGATTGTTTTTGTTAAATTTACTTTCCCCATTTTAAAAATATTGACCATATAAGATTTTTATATGAGGATTAAATATTAACTATTAAATATCTTTCTCTCGTGACATCAAAAGACCATGATGATGACATTAGAAAAAGAAAAATAGCTTCTTGATTATCAAAAATGACAAAAAAATAATTAGTTGGTGTTAGTTGAGTTAGTTCTTTAATAGCATACAAGTCACGTATAGCTACTATGAAATTACTTTTCTCCATTTAATCTAATTCTGAATATTTTCGTGATTGTTTTTTTCTGGAGTGTCTCTCATCTTTGGCATGCTTTTCAGCTTGATATGCATTTGGATAAATAATTTCATTAAATGTTTATTTAATAAACTTATATTAAATGAGATATTACTCCTAAGTTTGATTGAGAAATTTATAATGCCATAGATGTTAAACTAAAAAAAGGGGGATAAATTTTAATAATTAATTAAAATTAAATTAAATTAAATTAAATTTTAAGATGTCTATTTAAAAATAAAATAAAATAAAATTTAGGAGAGCTGGAAGATATAGAACCATTTGGCATTAAATTATCCTTATGGTAAGATGCCAACTGTTTAGCATCAATACAAAGATTTGGAAGATTTAGAACTCTTCAAGATAAAGTTTCGACAAAGGACGTTTGTACTTTACCAGGTGACATCGGACACTTAACCATGCTTCAATATTTATATTTTGTTGGCAACAATTTGGAAGTTATGATATTTTCACCAACACCTTAATTGCATATTTATTGTTTGTCTAGATTTACACATAGCTTAATGATGAAATATGTACTTAATTGTCTTAAATATATAATATATAATAAATAATGTATTTAATTGGCATAAAAAGGAAGACTGAAATAATTTCCCCTTCAAACAAGCTACATGCATTTGTTACCTCCAGAAAAATCCACAATACTGTGTTGTCGTGCTACCTTCGATTATAAGTCATCATATGTGAACACTTTATTCAACTATAAAATATATGATTTTGGACGTGATGAACTAGCTAGGAAATAGGAATTCCTCATACCACGTGTTGAAGTGTTGATTCTGTCATCAATGTGATTGCCTTCTTTAGTTAAACCCATAATTGAACAGAAGCAAGAAGTGTGAGTACAATTCTTGGACATGTGTTTGGCAATTTCTTATTTCTAGGAAATAATTATTTTGTGAGATCTTTTTAAAAAGCTGTATATTTATCTAAATTAACACTCTGTTTAGTTAAGGAAAAAAAAAGGAGAAAGTGGAAGTAAATAAGTGAGAAAAGAAAAAAAATAGGTAAAAAATATGATGAAAACAAAGGTTCGTCAATTTATTGTAAGTTAATTATTTTTATTTTTATTTAATTTTATTTATAAAAGTATGTTTTGATGTGATAGGTTGATCTACTAAATGGTCTTTGACATCTAGACTTCTAAAAGCACTCAGTCTTATATAAGATTTTACTCCAAGGGATAGATACGGAACAAACATTGTTCCTATTTCTTAAATACAGTGAGGAATCACCGTTGTGGATACCCTTAGATGTATAAAGATCACATTGTCAACTGTCAAGGGTATTTATGTTATTTAATATACATATTCTAATTTTTTTTCAGTTTCTACGTAATCAAATCAAATATAAAGAAAGATTCAACAATGTGAGTTATTTTAACTCCCTAATTTAGTTCAGTTTCATTTTAACAAATAAAGGAAGAAAGATTTGTTTTATTTCTTTCCTTTTATTTTTTCTCCTAATAAACACTTTAAAATATACTAAATTATAATTTTGGTTAACTAATTTTTTAAATCCATGATTTTGATCCACTTGATATTTAATTATAACATTTGGTCCTCTAATTTTATAAATTTATAATTTTGATCTTCTTATAGATTATTAACTAATAATTGTGATTATTATATATATTAAATTAAATTAAATTATAAATCATTAAAAAACTTAATAAAAGACTATTAATTCTAATATGATATCATTATCAGTGGAGTTGTGTGTGCGACAGTGGATGTAGAAGATATATTTGTAGAGAAAAGAAGGAAAAACATAATGTTATGAAAAATTATGATTAATAATTGTTTTATTTATTTTTTAATAATTAATAATTTTAATTAATTTATAATTAACTCAATAACTCAATTAATCAGAATTATTTATTAATAATCTATCAAGATCAAAATCATCAATTTATAAGATTAAGGAACTAAATCTTACAATTAAAATTCAAGAAGACTAAAATCATGAATTTAAAAAATTAGTAAGAACAAAATTACAATTTAACATTTAAAATATTATCTTGCTATAACTTTTTTCCCTTTCTTTCTTTCCACTTTCTTTCGTAAACCCAGACATATCACAGTTATTCTCGTCATAAGAACCATTTTTTTACAAGACATTTAGATTTGATTATCACCGACGGAAATGACCTCAAAAACTTTCAAATGCATTTTTTTCGGTCTTGTATAAACAAATAGCAAAAGGTAGAAAATCGAATTTGCATGTCTGCTATGCATATTCATTCATACACGTTGCTTTCTAAATTCTTTCCCCCAATGATATGCGCTTCAGGTTGGATACATTGGCCATTCCTTCAAAAAATTTCAACATCACCATACCTGTCTGTATCTTGCACAAAATTCTCTATTGGATATGGGATATGGTCTTCCTAACCTGCTAGAACTACACTTGAAGGCAAACAAACTAGTTGAAAACATTGGTATATCGATCCAATACTTTGTATAATATCCAATGAAAAGAAATTGAGTTTTTCATATTAATAAGAATGTTTAAAGCCTTTTTTTTTCTTGATCTATCACTGGTGGATGTTTAACAAATCATTCATCACAGAGAGATAAACACAAGATTTGTACATAACAAGATCATGTGAAAATTCATCTTGAGAAAAATCCCTTTTCTATTGATCAGTGATCACAAAGAATTTAAATTCTTAAACAGGAGATATGAACATAAACTCACGTTTATAACTCAAATAATTTATGTACTTTACAAGAAAAAGAGGGTGAGTAGATTAACTCCTTTCTAACAATTTACTCATTTATGTTATATGTGAGAATATTTGACAACTGGTAGTGTTGACATGCAGAGTATGGATCAAAGGGGATTGTTTATGCCAATTGCCAAAGAAGATGTCTGACTCTGGTTCAGTTTTATGGTCCGTGCTACTGTTAGGTGGTTGGTTATGAGTTGTAAGAGAGAGCTAACATGATTTAAGTAAATAAATAAACTTCCACACAGATTCATTTTCCACGTTAGATTAGATACTAAATACTAAAATGGACTGTAAATCCATTATTCATCATATATCAGATTAGTATTTTTTTTTCTTCACCACATGCATTGTGACCCATCTTACAATGCCTTTGATTGTGTCTGTGATAGCCAAATTAGTTCACAATTTCCCATTTTTTTAGAATTCTAATCTTCAACAAAATTGGGTAATTACATAAGCATATCCACGCCTCCACCAGTTTAAGAGTAGGGTGAGAAACTTGTTTCTCTGATCATCTGAACTTTGTTGTGAATACAATTACTTGGTGCTGCTAGCTAGCATTGAAAATATAGTTGTTTCATTTAATTTTTTGGCAGCACTCAAGTAGTTCCATTATTTATTATATTTTTCCCCCTTAAAAACAAATCGTTACATGTGTGATGGACGTGGTTGTCAATATCCAACAGCAGCATTAGCAACTCTGTCCTAACTTTTCTAATCATTATGTATGAAGACAAAAACAAGTCCCCACTTGAGGACAGGACTTCCCCATCTTTTATACAGTTAAAAGCATTACCCATTTCTCTCATTCACGATTCATTCCTCTGCCCCATGCCTTTATTTACATGAACGTTAGGTTGTATGGACAGATGTTTTTAGATCTCAGTTTCATGGGTGTATTTTTAGTTTATACAACCTTAGTCATTAGTATTAGTTGATCATGAATGCCTGATGACAATTAATCATTGCAGCAAAGCCTCAATGGGAAACATATGTGCAGTCCAAGAACTTTTGAGGGAAAGGAAGAAGATAGAACATGACATGTTCAAAAAGGCTATGCTTAAGTTACCTTGTGAATGAATATGTTAGTATATCTAGATCATAGTTAACCAAAATCAGTAAACAAAAAGTTAAAGAAATTTAACAATGAACTAGCATTCTAGCAATATTCTTGATTTCACTGATAATGCATAAATGACTTAAAAGCTAAACAACTTATCCTTTTGAGCACCTAATGTGAATCATGAAATTTAACTACAGAGAAGATTTTGCATCCAAATAGCATTTAACTACAGAGAAACTCCTTAGCATTAAAATAGCATTTCAATGGCCCGTCTCTGTTCGATTCCTTTCTCGAGATAATAAGGATTAACATTGGCAGAAATCACAAATGAAGATTGGATTCTCATGGCAAACTGAGAGCTTCCCCTCTCTGTCTCTCCCAAATTGCAATATTACGATAATAGTATCCATGAAAACATACTGCTTCTCAACTCCAATCAGAGATCCCCTCAGTAAAAAAAAATTCTAAAATCAAATCCACATAAACAAATGTAGATGGGGTTATCTGTGATTGACAAAATCTGGTATTGTCATACAGGAGTCGAACATGTAAGTTTCCTCTGACACGACTGTTAAACCAAGAGTCTATACCTCTGATACAGCACAAGTATGACTCTCCTTGATCCATCTTATGCTTGGTATTGACTCCCTATCCTTATTAATAAATGCGTCATACCTCAGTCAAAAACTGATTGGCATAAGATTTATTCATGAAACTCTCATGAAAGGGGTAAATTGATATGGTATCACTATGACTTCCCCTCAATTGAATTTCTCCAACAATTTATTTACCAGAAATCTCTGCATGAACAGAAACCATCCTTAAAATGGTGAAACCGATTTGAGCCTCTCAAGATAATTTCCCTTCTGGTTGTCTTGGAATGAACTTTGCCATCTCGTGACAATCATCACATACTCGTAGATTCTTGGTGACCCTAATAGTCCTCCCAGACAGAAAATTTAATATACCAAAAGCTATAGCTAACTTCTCACTCTGCCCACACAAAGCTACTTCCTTTTCCGTGTCATCTGCATTAATCAAGGCATGTCTCATCTTAGAAGAATAACCTTCATTCTTCATTTTTATTCTCAGATTATTCAGTAATAAGACTATACTTTTGGCTTGATGGTGTGCAGTATCTGCAGAAACAAAGGTGGTAAATTTTCCTTGGACCTCTATCCAACTACAACCTGGACTCTTTTTTAGTCCCCACTTACCAATCCTCTCTCGTAACTTCTTTACTTCTTCCCACTATGCTTCCTCTGCATATATGTTGGCAAGAAGTACGTAATATCCTGTGTTGTCTGGCTCTAGCTCAAAAACACGCTCTGCCACTTTTTCTGCTAGCTCCACATCATGATGGATCCGGCACCCACAAAGCAAGGCACCCCAAATTGTTGCATCTGGTTTAATTGGCATTGTCTCAATGAAGCTGTAGGCCTTTGAAAGATTTCCAGTGCGGGCAAGGAGATCTACCATGCAAGCATAATGCTCTAACTTGGGCTCCATGTTGCATCATGGAATTAAAAAATTCTCACCCCTCATTGAGTAATCCAGAATGACTGCAAGCATAAAGTATGGAAGTGAAGGTAATCGCATCAGGCTTAATACCTGCAATTCTCATCATTTGGAAAGTGGCGATTGCTTCATTTCCAAACCCATGCATTCCATACCCAGCAATCATAACAGTCCAAGTGATCAAATCCTTCTCAGGAATCATATCAAAGAGCAATCGTGCATGAACTATGCAACTCTGATGAGTACCCATTTCTCAATATACGCCCATGTATCCCTCTGCCTATCTCTAGAGCAGCTAGGCTTCCACAAGCTGGAAGAACGCAAGCCATTGTAATGCCATCAGGTCTTGATTCTTTTTGCATCTCAGCAAAAAGTTTTAAGAGCTTCATTAGGAGGAGAGTTTTTCGAATAACCTTCAACCATGGTATTCCATGAGACAATGTCCCTAACTGGAATTTGAGAAAAGACTAAATAACTTCTTCCATGCTTCCACATTTTGCATACATATCCATGAGAGCATTAGACACAGGCAAGCGCAAGGCCATGTTGTTCTTTCTAACCTAATTGTGTACATCTCTGCCTTTATCCAATGAGTTGCTACAAGCACAAGCATGAAGGACACTAGTCATGGAATAAACATCTGGACTAACCCCTTTGCTTTCCATTTCATAGAATAACTTTATTGCATCATCATATAGACCTTCTCTTACATAAGCAGCAATTAATGAAGTCCAAGAGACAACAGTCTTTTGACCTATCTTCTCAAAAGCTTGAATTGCGTCATTTAAGTTACCACATTTTGAATACATGTCTAGCAAGATATTGTTAAACATAACTTCCCCACTAAAACAAGCTTTGATTCCATGTTCATAAAGTGCTCTCCCCAATGAAAGACTACCAACATTTACACAAGCCGCAAGAGAATAAACCAAGGTAGCCAAATCCACACCAACCCTGAAAATGAGCATCTGAACGAAAAAATCAAGTGCAGGTGTGGGAAAAACCATTCATCACACACCCACTTATCATAGAATTCCAGGACACAACATCTCGATCACCCAATTCATCGAACGACTTGTGTGCACTGTCAACTTCTCCACTTTTGAAGTAAGCAGCAATTTGAGAGTTAACAACAGTATCATAAGAACCAAAGCCCAGTTTATAAACATGCCCATGGATTCTTTTACACTCTCCCACCCTTCCCAAAGTAGCAAAACACTTCAAGATACATGAAAACGTATAAGAATTCCGTGTAATTCCCAGTTTCTGCATTTTCTTAAAAAGATGTATGCTTTCACGATAATCACCAATCTTTGCGTATTCAGACATCATAAGAGTCCACAGAAAAACCTTATTATCACTGAGAATATGATCAAATATCCGTCTCCCTTCTCTTAAAGCTCCACAACTCACATACATGAATACTAGTTTTGCACCCAAAACCCGTTCAATGGGTATGCCATTGGAGGAGAAAATTGAATGAACCATCTTACCCTCTTGCAAACACTTGTGCTCAGCACAGAGCTGCAAGATAGAAGAGTAAGTGTTCAAGTCAAACCCGGATTTTTGGGACATTCTGAGCAATTACACGGCATTTCTGAGATCACCCACCTCTCAGAATTTGCAAATTTTGGCGTTTTCGTCCAACATGGCAAGCGCACCGACCCTAGTGCTACTGCTACGAGGAACACTCAAATTCGAAGATAACAAGCATTTTCTTGAAGATTGTCAAAAGAAGATGAAACAATTCCGAGGTTTGGCATAGTTGGCTTCACTTGTATGACAGTTACAAGTTGAATGGGTGCTGAAGTTCGTTATGCTTTTCGCCATTGTCAACAACATTGTCCTGTCTCCACCACACACACAGTTCTGATTTCTGCGAGTACTACCGCAATTTTGTTTTGATAATATTTTTTTAGATTTAAATATGTTTTTAAGTTCTTACGTGTAAACATTTATCTCTGAGAGGGTCTGCCGCTTGATTTAGTTTTTTTTTAAAAAAAAATTATAAAAACTCACCTGAATCAAAATTAAAAGAGAATATGTGATTTAGTTTGTTTGATTTATATTTAAAATAAAATTTGAACCAAACCTAACATATATCTTGGGATTTGAAATATTATACTAAAATATTATTTTATTAAAATTTATATAATTTTTTGCAGTTTATACTAAAATATTATTTTATCAAAATTTATATTTTTTTTAATTTTTAAATTAAATTATATTAAAATTACTAATAATAATCTATAAAATTTATTAAAATGTAAAACCTTATAATAAAAATTTGTCAATTTTTTGTCGATTTTAAATTAAACATATTTTTAAAAAATCATCTAAGAAAGAAAATGATATACATTGTATAAATTCATATACATAACATGATAAAATATTATAAAATTTAAGTAATATACACATAAAACATATAACATTGAATTAATATAAGTGTTGTATTGTAAATTGATCGATTTGAGAAATAAATCATTTAAACAAATTAAAAAAGAATCGATTTGATTCAGTTTTTGGATTTTTTTAACAATTTTTTATTTTATTTTAGATCAATTTAAATTTAAACATCTCTGATTATCTGCATTATCTTTATGAGTCTTGCTAAATAATAGTCTTAATTGACTTTCTTTCTAAGTTTGTTATGTTATCATTTAATAGCTGATGGGATTGGGGGATGTCTTAGCTAGTTTCCCTCTCTCTTGGATAATAAATTATAGGTTTATACTTTGTATATATAATAAAATGGATGGCATTAATTTAGTTGATTTAACATAGTACTGTAAATCCTTCACTTGACACTATCTTTGATATTTTTACAGATAAAGAAAAAAAAGGACCGTAGTGATCAATTATATTAACGAAATATTAATAAGAAATAGTAATAAAAACATACTTTAATGCAAAAAAATATGAAAAACAAATTAATTTAATATAAGTAGTGATGATTTTCATTTTACAATCATAAGTAGTGAGGATTTTAACTTGTTTATAATTTTGTTATGTTTCAATCATTATTTTTCCTAAACTTAAAATAAAAATAGTAATTAAAAGTTAATTCTTTTTTAATAACTCATAAGATATCAGTGTAACCTTTATGGAAATCGAATTGTAATTTAATTTGATCAATGATACAATTGCAACTTGAAATATCAAGAGTTGTGAAGCTTTCAAAAGAAGCTGTATTACAGAAATTGAAAAAGAAGCTTTTTTAAAACCTTTTTCCTGTTCTTTTAAATATCATTGGTCTGCAAGGAAACGGCATTAGAGTCATCACACTTGATAATGATTAAGGGACATAAATCGATATTACCTTAATCCAGATTCAGTTTATATTTTAAATTCAATATTGAAGTCTGAAATGAATATTCAATGTCTGAAACTAATTCATAAGCGTGAGAACTGAGAAAAAAAAATGGTACTTGAGAGTTGAGATCATTTACATAAAGCGGGAGAACACAGACATGCGAGAATACTTGTGAACTTACAATGAAGCTCGAGAATACTATTTTTAGTTTCAAGGGAACGTGATAGTAAAAAACTAAAAACAAGTTACGTAGCGGTACTGAAGGCCATTGCCTCAGATTTATTTGCTTGAAACTATATTAGCTAAATTTGAATCAATTTAGCTAACCAACGTTTGCTGAGCTCGATCATACTTGAAACTATATTAGGATGACATGGAGCCAAATAAATCCAAAATATTGTCTATAAACAAAAGGAAGTAAAATAAGTGAAAAAGAGAAAGAAACCTCTACTTTGTGTTTGTTTTGCAGCAAATTCTTTACTTAATTCTTACAAATAAGATCTACTGCCACCAAATGTAAAATACTCTCTCTCTCTCTCTCTGGATGTATATACCTCAGAACAACACATTCTCCAAAGAATGCAACCAGAGCTGGTAATTTCTTTACATGGAAGCTTCATATCTTCATGGCACACACCCTCAGAATGTCAACTTGGACATGTGGTTAAGCATGAACATCCCACTAAAATGTGGTGATGCATCACAGCATGTATGGCAAAAACCAATCAGCC
This sequence comes from Glycine tomentella, assembly GCA_007407185.1. Taxonomy (NCBI): domain Eukaryota; kingdom Viridiplantae; phylum Streptophyta; class Magnoliopsida; order Fabales; family Fabaceae; genus Glycine; species Glycine tomentella. Next base: position 1,247,795 of record PYAF01004229.1, read on the forward strand.
ACTCACTATACTCTGCGAGTATGAACAATTGAAGGCAAGAATAATAGAGCTTGATTCACCAGCTAGAACATATTTAAACGGAAAAACCATGGCAGAACAAATGCTATTACAAGGCATGCCATCAAGAAGTTACAAAATGGTTGTCCTCGCCAGCATCCGCCAAACCTGCGGGATGAGTTGCCATCGTCGTCCATGAATCTTCCTTCATTCCACTTTTCCATAAATCCATAATTAGTAACACCCGAAACATTTTCTGCTGTCTCACCACATATTTCACATAACCTGTGGTTAATAAAGTAGCCAATATCAATCATTTATTTGATAATAGATTATAGAGTAAATTACATTAACACCCCTAAAAGTTTCATGAAATTACAGAAATGTCTGTAACCTATATTTATTCCTACACTAACCTCCCCTTAGTTATTTTAAAATATACACTAACACCTCCTTATACATTACATTTAACCCCCTTAGCTTTTTAAAAATATACACTGACACCCCTTTAATTATTTGAAAAACATTACACTGGACTCCCGTAAAGGGAGGTCAGTGTAAATGTAAAAAGAACAAGTTTGTGTAATTTACTTAGATTATAACACTAGGCATCACTTGACATTGAGAAGGGACCATTTTTCAAAAATGGCACTAAAAAATAAAACTATAACATTGTTTTATGGAGCAACTTATCACAATAATAATATCTTTCCAAACTCAAGAATAAGCTTTCATGTGATAAGCTCTTATTGAATAACGATTAAGCTGAAGACCCAGACAAACCCTCTATATAAGATACAAGAATTAGGATTGAATGGGACCAGTTATACTAGATTGTAATACAATGGTTCTCACTTGACAATGAGATGGGACTCCTTTAGAAAAGAGGATACTCAGAATTATTCAATGAAAATTTAGTTCACATTTCTGTTCTGGGAAGAAGGGATTGATGATTGTGTCCCCATGATATCTAATAAAAATGATAAATTTTGCCATATATAAAATTCATTTTGTGGTGATAAAAGTATAAACTTCATTTTCTAAAAGAATCTTCACCAAGACAGTTACAAGAGAACTTTCTCAAATATCAAGGATAAGTGGATAACCGACACAAATATCACAATCAAATGCAATAATTTGCTAGTTTACAAATTAGGACTTGACAGAATCATATGGATGCCAATTAACCTCAACTAACAAACACAAGGAGCAAATTGCTAATCATGTTTATGTCTAACCCATAATCTTACATCCTAAAGGAGGAAAATCCAATGGCTGTCAGGACGCATTTGTCCAACTCACCCCTTATAGAACCCTTAAATATAGGAACTCCAAGTAGGCTGATGGCTACAGATATGCACTGTACAGCTATGTTTGAGTGAAGTAATGATGCTAGCGGTTCTCCAACTAGAGGTGTACCACTACAAAGCAAATAGCAGTGAGCTACACTAACCAGTTCACTAATGGAAATGACAACCAAATTCAATGCAAAGAGCTTTACCTCAAATTAATTATCAAGGAAAAATCAAGCATAAGCCCAGGCATGAATCTGGAAAGGATTTGAAAAGCTAAAAATGATATTGGAAATTTATGTTCTAATCTAAGAACACAATCAACACATTTATAAGGATGCCACAGACCTCAAAAGATTTTAAAAGACAAGTCATGGAAAGGCAAAATGATAAAACCTTTCCAATATTATTGTTGAAATGATAAAATTTTCCATATGATCAAGGTAACTGCAGCACACACAAACACAGAGCAGCAAATAGGGCAAGAGAAATATTTGCTTTCAGAAATTGTGCCAAACTGGATAATTCAGTAAAAAGAACTTAACAAATTCCAACATATTTAGGAATTCAAAGTAAGTAGACAACATCAGGAACGTGATCAATGTTGAAAGCTTCAACACAAAACCTCAAAAGCACATTAATTTTATTGTTTATCTACAAACTAGAATCAAACTGATATTTGGCAAGACAATATTACCTGTTTCCCTTAAGCTTGAACCACGCCTCAGCACAATGAACGTGTGCAATGCCTAGCTCATCTTTACATGCACAACCAAGCTGAACCAAATCTGCACTTGTAGCAATACTAGCAGTGCCAACAGTTGTTTCATCCAACGATTGCACGAAAGTCAGATGGCAAATCCTACAAACCCTTTCACCTTCGGAATTTTCGTAAACCTTTTTGCTGCTGCCGCACTTTATATCAATCACACATGAATCTTTATCCGTTTCAGACACCCCTTCTTGTGCTTGCATGGATATCAAGCTCAACCCTGATTCATCAACTTTTGCTTCCAATTTCCTATTATCTCCATTGACATACTCAGTCTGAACAGACTCAATTACAACCACAGTTTCAATCACTTCCTGATTAACCAAATGGTTTGAATTATAACTAGTTCCCTGATCAACACCAAGCAATTTATTATCACTCATATTTTCTTGATCATGCTTGTGCTTACCCTTAACTTCCTCAAGCACCTCCTTTGGCTCCTTATCAGATCCCAAATCCTTGCCAACCTCTCCTGAAGTTCCAGCTTCTCCACTTATACTAACTCTTCCACCCAAGCTGCTCCCATCTACTGCATCAATCACAACTACAACTCCTTCATGAACCGGACCCAATACCTCACCTCTTCTCTCGCTTCTGTTTTGATCCATTAACAATTCGTTCACTCTCAAACCTCAAAAGATACTTCAAACAATGCCACAGTACAAACCCCACCTAAAAAAGCTCCCTTTTTTTTTTTAATTAGAGAGGATGAACAATGTGATCAAATGATCTTGCAACGACCCACTTCCTGATTTGAGCAGATATTCTCACAAAATAATCAATTTAAAACAAATGGAAACTTGGGGTGTCACCTATGAGATGGATGACCTCACTCTCCAAAGAAACAAGCCCCCAAATAGCCGCAAAGTGATGGGGTTTACCTCAAAATATTAAATTCCACAAACTATATGTTTCAACTTTCAGTCCAACCCACGCCAGGTAAAACCTGCGTGGCTTGCTTCAATTCAACGGGTTAGTGGAAGGAAGAAAAAAACATTTAAAGTGAGGAAATAAAATAGGAACAGGGTTAGGTGAAGAAAAGAAATGGGAAAAAAAAGTAGTAATATGGAAAGGCATGGATTTTGAGTGCAATTGAATCATTAGAAGATTTGGGTCAGTGAAATAAAAGGGTTACTTTGTCTTTATTGGACAATTCTAACAGAAACCCACCTACACCTACTATTACATCAATTAATAAGATAGATACGGATGATTATGATTATACTGTAGTACTTACAAAGGATAAGTCAATTACTATTAATTAATTGCAGAAATTTCTCGTTGAATGTTATCTGGGACACGGAAGAGTTGGGGAGGGGAGGGAAGGTTGTAACCGCAAGTGGGTGGAGTGTGTCTACTTTACATGTTATGCTAGTGCCGTAACCAGAACCTCTAACTGATGACTGTGGTGAAGTAAGAGAAATTTTCATGGACCTTAAAAAATGCTAACAAACAAGAAAACAGTTTTGGACTCATCCAGTTTTTTACTACTGGCCGCTAATCCGTTAGCCAGAAGAGTGAATATTAACGTGTCCCTTTTTATTTGTGTATGTTGTTAATTTTTTGTTTTATTGTATGTGTTTGTTGTTAATTTTATTATTATTATTATTATTTTTGTGTGTGTTGTTCATTGGTTCTTTTATGCGTGTTGTTGTTGTGTCCATTTGTTAATTTGTTTTTTTTTATGTTGTCATAAGTTTGACAAATTATAAACTTCACAATTTCCTCTAAATTATAATTTAGAATAGACTAAATTTAATATCACTTTTGATTTATTATATTTTAATATTTTAATATTAATATATTAGATTTTAAGAGTTTTATTCTAATTTTTTTATGTTTTTAAAAATTTCATTTTGATATATTAAATTTTAAAAAAAATTATTTTGGTCATTTATGTTTGTGAAAGTTTTATTTTAATACATTAAATTTTAAAAAATTATTTTATAAAACCTTAATACATTAATATGAAATTAAGAATATGAATATACCAACAAGTTTGAATTAAGGTTTTTTAATATGAAATTATGTCATTTATTTATTGAAATAATTTTTAGAACATGTTAATCTAGTACATGTTTTTGTGTGTGATCAAATCTAGAGCATGTTAATCTGTGAAAAATGTGTTTTATTGAAATAATTTCTGAAACATCTTAATCTTTGAGAAAATGTGCCAATGTCTTTATGTGAGCTAAAAATGTTGGGTTAAATTAGTTTTATGTTCCTTTAATTTATTATTTAGGTTTAACTAATTCTTTTAATTTTTTAAATTTAATTTAGTTTTTTAATTTTTAAAATTGGTTCAATTTGGTCCTCTAATATTTTTATTCAATTTGCTCTTCTAATTTTTAAAATCGATTATTTTTTTGGAAAATATGTATTTTGTGATGGTTTAAAATCACTTAAGAGCGATTTTGAACCGTCACAAAATGTAATTTCTTATAATTTAGACTAAATGATCAAATTGAATCGATTTAAAAAATTTGAAGACTAAATTGTATCCAAAAGATATTAAAAAATCAAATTGAATCTAAAAAATAAATTTGAAGGACAAAAAAAAAATTAACCAAAATTTCCCCTTAAATATGTATTTTGGTTGGATTTGATATTAAGATTTATGGTAAATTGTAATTTTGGTGTTACTGTAATTCTTAATCTACAATTTTGATTTTTCTTGGTTTTTTTTTTTTTTTGCAATTTGAATTAATTAATTTTTTTTATGGATCTTAAGTGAGTATGACCTTTAAAAAAAAGTGACCGTGATAGGTATATGATTTAATTAGATCAAAATAAAAGAAAACAAACAATTGTAGAATTAAAGATTGAATCACAATTGTGGATTTTTTTAAATATGGGAACCAAAAATTGATAGTAAAAAAAAGTAGGAAGACAAAAAAAAACATGGATTATTAATTATAAGGGATTAAAATTACAATTTAACCTAAGATTTATTTGTATAAATTAAAAACGTTATTAGAAAGAGGCTATGCTTTTGGCATCTAAACCTTAATAAACTAGTTTTTTTCATAATGAATTTGGATTCTCTAAAATAAAATAAGATCACAAATCACATTTTGATGCCAGTATGTCAAGATTGAAATTAGGCTTTGATGGTTTGAAAAAATATCTACAAATCACAAAGACATGAGAGCAAGTTTTTTTTTTTTTTCTTATCAATCAGAAAGATAAACAACATAAAGCAACAGAACTAACATTAGGTGAATTAGTTTTTTAAGTTAGATTAATTAAACTTAAGGATAAAATACCGATAACCAATCACCACTTATTAGGTGAGAGGATATTCTGAAAAAACCTAAAAGAATTCATGATAAACAAGCTAATTAAAAATTACTAAAAAATATTAAAATTCTAAAACCGAAAGAAAACTCAATTCCATCATTATATAACAAGTAAGTGTTTATTCTTTTAAAATGCTTAAATATCTTTAATGTATATCTTAAGAACTAATATATGTCATTGTTAACTAAATTAATTATGTAAATACTTTTTATAGTTTTAAATATTTTTATTTTTGTTTAACATGAGTTGATGGCGTACTTCAAGAACAATTTATTGGTGTGGAATAAACAAAATATTTGGTCTACTTAAACAAACAAAATAATTAAAGTTGAGAAAAGTTAATCCTTTAAATAGATTTCAATACTTTGATCATTATTCTTTGATTTTGGAACGAAGAATACTCTAGTTTATCTAAACAAACAAAAACAAAATAATTAAAAAGAACGCTGCCAGATCCATAGTATTTCTTTTTTATTTTATTTTTAATCCAAAATTATGAGTAAAATTAATCTAAGGTTAAAAAAATTGAACACCATACATAAATTTGTATACTTGACCATGGCGCGTAAATTCAGTAATAATAAACCTTCGAAGAACGAAAAGGCAAATGCTACGAAAAGAATATGATTTTGAGTATTTTGCCCCCTTTAATCTCATAGTGCTTTTTCTATTAAATTAATTTTAAGAGATTTTTTTTAAAATAAGATAGTTATAGTAAGTCTTTTTACTAAAAAAATGTGATTTTTTTTTGTTAACACGTGATCTTTTTCTTTATTAAAACTAGGTTAAATATGTTTTAGATTTTTGATAAATAATCGATTTTTGTTTTGGTTCCTCAATAAAATTTTATGTTGTATTTATGATATATCAAAAATTTTGTTTTGAATTTTTATTTCTATTTAAGAATTTATAATCAACAAGTTATTAAGACATAATTTTATTGATTAGTTGACATGATTGAATAATTAAAATAAATGTTTCAGGTGATCTAAAACTCAGACTAACTCTTTTTACTAGATTTGACATTAATTGACCAATGACTTACCTAGCAAATTCAAGTGCGAATAAAAATGATTATTGCCAATGGAGAAATGGAGGCCTACATATATAAGTTGATGAGTGATGGTAGGGCATACACGTTTCCAGCTATTAGTGAGGTCTAAAACAATTGGCATGCAATATGAAACCGGTGGTGGGGCACAGCCAATACAATCGCATGAGACTACTAGTTGCCTCCGATGCCTACAGCCACATATTTCCATTGTCATTAGACATCTTCTCACAAATCAAATTTCATTTCTTTCTGAATTGAATGAATTATCGAACCAGAGAACCTCGGTTATGAGACACAAATTTGTACAAGTACTACTAGAAAAGAATATTCATCACAAATCTTAATTATCTTATCATCTTATAAGAAATCGATATAGATATCATCATCATCATCATAACAGTGATCCCTCTTTCACACGTACACAAAAAAATATCATCACTAAACCGTCGTCACAAACCTACAATGTTTATATTAATAAATAAATTTCATTTAGATAACGATCATACTAACAAGGACAAAACATTTTTTGTCTATTAGGATATAGATTTTTTTTATAGTGAAAAAAGCATTTTAGCTTATGACATGATAGTGTTTATGGCATGTAACTTAATCTCGTTTTATAATTATTTGAGTAATGAATCGGAAGTTAATTTTCCATTATAAACAACTTTTTATTGAAGTGATTGCATTTTCAATATAACAATTAAAAAAAAGTTGTGTGGTGTGGTGGACCTAAGTGATTTAATCTTTATTAGTATAATAATGTTTTCTCTCTTTTGGGTCTAGAGGACCTCGTGTAGGCCATGAAGGAGCCCTGCGTCAAGGGGAAACAACGATAGTTCCCTTTGAAAGAGTACAAGTTTACCAGATTTGGACAGCACTACTACTGACAAAGATTACACTCATGACAGCACCAAAGCCAAGTTTGAACATTTATGCATTTAGAAAAAATAATACAGTGGTAGTGAAAGGTTTAAAATAATTTTACACACTCATTCAATTATAAATTATTATTAATATAATTTTTAAAATAATGATTATAAAAATTAATTATCTTATCATATATAATAAATTATGATTAAATAACAATATAACTATTTTTATGTCAGCCTATAATCATTTTTCTGTTTTTAAAATTGGTACAATGGTATTCAAATCCACATTATATTAACTTTGACTATTAAATAACATTGTAGATTATCTAAATTCTAAACATATCATAAACACACATTCACACAACTTCTAACTATCGTACGAAATAAAAAGGTTTACATTTGCGTATACGGTATACTTAAAACAAATGTCATAAGCACAAGAGCCTTAACTCGTGAGGCATTACGTCTATTCGAAGACAAAAGATTGTAAGAATAAATCCCAACGAGGCCAATGTGTCATTTTAATAGTCTTTGTGCATATTTTTCTTTTCAATCAGTCTATTTGGTTAGTAGTTTTTTTTTTTTTTTTTTTTTTTACGGGTACCTAATTTTAGGAAGAAATTTATCATAAAAGAATTGCATGTGGTAACAAACACATCCCAGCTACATGCAAGAGATTCCTTTTTAAGCGTCCAAAACGCGTATACATTTTCTATGCACAGATCTTTCTCAAGACTTTTTATGTACAACTTCACAGCCTCAAGTTAGATTCACAAATTAAAAATTAACATTTGAAAAACGGAAAAACGTCACAATTATAGGCTCTACCTGAAAATATTCCTAAGTATTCTATAGAATATAATCCTTTAGAATTAAATTAAACTTTAGAAGAAAACTAAGGATAGAAGGAATGGAAGGGGAAATAAGTATATTCCTATGTGTTATCCATATTGAAAAACAATGCAAAAATCATGTACATTGTAGACTTTGCAAAAAGGAAGGACGGGACTACACCTAAGGTCACCGAGGTCCAGAAAGCTCAATGGCTTCAATAATAAAGGAAGGTTCTTCATGAACATCACTATAATTTTGTGAGAAACTGCAAGTTCTTTCATCATATAGGTTAGTTCCTCCTTGTGACTCCTCTGGCCTCACTGACTGCCCTACCAGACCTTCTAGAATCTTTAAAGCTTCTGACATCTTTGGCCGCAAAGTGGGAAGCGACTGAGTACATTGTAAAGACAACTCCACTGCTTTCTCTAACTCTACTGGATCAAAACATCCCCTAAGATCCCTATCGACTAGCACTTCCAGCCGCTTCTCCTCGAATAAGGTTCTAACCTGCAGGAATTTAGCTAGTAGCTCAAAATGTATGGCCAATGCAAAGTCTGAAATTAAAAGCTATGAATTTCATGAAACTAAATTTGAGCAAGACACACAGAATGCTTCACTATTTCATAGCAATTGTAAAACAGGTGAAGCAACATTATTAGCAAGTTAGGCTCAATGCAATCTTATGGCAAAACCATCACATGGTCTTAAGTCAAGATTATTATCATGCGAAGACCAAGGGAGCAGAAAAGACATGATATAAAACGGTGAGCTTACAAACAATTTAAAAAACTACTCACCCAATCAAGGATCATTCCCTTTTGGACCTGAGCATTTCCAGCATCCAGCGCCCTGTGTCCTGTTATGAGCTCCAAAAGTAATATGCCAAATCCAAAAACATCTGTTTTTTCAGAAGACTGTCCAGTTGAGAGATATTCTGGGGCAATGTGCCCTACAGTACCCCGCACTGCAGTAGTTACATGTGAATCCCTTTGATCTAAGAGCTTAGCAAGACCAAAATCCCCCACCACAGCTTCAAAACTTTCATCTAACAAAATGTTTGCAGCCTTAACATCCCTGTGGATTATTTTTGGATTGCATTGTTCATGCAAATATAGGAGCCCACGTGCAGCCCCAAGAGCAACACGCATCCTCCTGTTCCAGTCCAACGATGGCTTTTCACGGCAAGTCTCTGCTTGAGAACAAGGGAGAAGAGAAAATCTATTAAAATCTAGAGACATGGGAATTTAATATCGGAAAAAATGTATACAACAAAGAACCTGCACCAATTATGGTGGTATCACAAGATTGGTTTTTAATATATAATGCAATAAACATTTTAAAAATTATTACAGATAATGTGCCACTTGAAAGTGATAGACTGCATTGACAAATACAGAGAAGTCACTAGTTACTGACTTCCTGATTAATGGAATCACTACATGTCATTGATTTGAAAACAGTTTTTTTCCTTCTAATTTCCACTGTAAGAGGCATGTATCTACTCTCAGTTACAATATTTATACAGCCTCAAATGAAGAAATGAAAAATATGTAACAAACCTCTCAAGCGATCAGCAACACTGCCATTGGGCATGTAAGGATAAACAAGTAACCTTTCATCTGGTGTCATACAAAATCCATAAAGACGCAAGAGGTTTCGATGCACAGCCAAGCCAATCATCTCAACTTCTGTTTGAAACTGCACTTCTCCAGTGTAATTGGGATCTTTCAGCCTCTTTACTGCCACCAACATTTTGTTTGCAAGGCATCCTTTGTAGACAACACCAAAACCACCTTGTCCTAGGATATTTTTTAAATTGAAATTTCCAGTAGCAATTTGCAATTCCCGGAAGGAGAACCTCTTCAAATGGCCAATATCAAATTCACAATCTTGCTCCACTTCAAATGTCAAAAGTGAATGTTCCAGAGTGAGGAAAAAAGCAGTGAGGAATATGCGCATGTTCCATTATGAATAAAAAAAGTAGTGAAGTTCATATCAGGATGTACCATAAGATGTGTAGAGAATGTGTGATCTGTACCAATGCAACCAAAAGACAAGAAGCACCACTGAAATTACAAATGTGCAACTAAAGCCAATAACAACAGCAAGCACCCTTTGGTGATGACTACCACTCGTCTGAGATGACCCTGTATCTGCAATTGAATCATCATTTATATGTACCTCAATCTACTGATTATTAGGGTTTTAATTTAATAGATAGAGGTTAAATGTACACTACCATTTACTGGTTTTGAAAAGCCCATACAAATTTGTGAGGAAGAGGTGCAGAGGAAATTGTTTCCTGAAATACTATCACCAAAGAAGTAAAATGTCAAGCGATGCAAGAAACAAGATTGATGCATGCAACAAAAGGTTAAATATTTAAAAGAACAAAAAAAATTAAGCTGATACTAGTACTTATTTCTAACAAGGCAATAACCAGTCTCCTCAAGAATCTAGAGCCAAGGCATAAGTTTTCTGCTTCATATATCACAAGTTACTGGAAATTGTTAGTTTTGTTTTTAGTAAACAGTTAACATCTGTGGGTTTCCAAGAAATGCGCTCTAGTTGTATCCTGCTACAGGTTTCCTAGAAATGGTTTCAGCACTAGCACTTCTATGGTTATCTAGTATCCTAATTTCCATTAAAATTTAAAGAGAGCACGTCATTTTATGAACGCACGTATTAGAATTCACATAACAAATATTAGGGAAAAATCATATACCATTGAAAAACTCACCTATAACCTTTTGCTAAAATTTTTGGAGTGGGACCACTGAGATTATTGAATGACAAATCCCTACAACATATATGGTAAAGTAATGAGATTTACTTTTACGGATTTAAGCAAAAATACAAGAGAACTGTGATAAAGTGCATACAAGAATGAAAGGCCTGTGAGATTAGCAACAAGCTGAGGAATCTGTCCAGATAGTTTATTTTTGCTGAGCCGCCTGAAATACTCGGCATGAATAAATAGGAAGTAAACAATTAGAGAAAGGCTATTGAATAAGCCAAATAAGTAACAAAAAAATCACCACTGTTGAATCTATTTGTCACACCGCACTCACAAGTAACTAAGATGAGTCAAAAAGCCCAAAGAATTAGGAATTTCTCCATCAAGCTGGTTACCAGAAAGGTCGAGGGTTTGAAGCTCTAACAACCTCCCTATCTCAGTCGGGATAGGACCAGATAACTGATTGTTCTGCAATAACCTAAGAATACAATGGCAACACTCAAGTGATAAGAAAAGCTGGATGGATAACAAGAATGCACATTCGAATGAAACAAGTATAGACCATTCCAGTTGCAACTCACAATGTTTTGAGGTGGCTCAAATTTCCAATTCCTGAGGAAATCGTTCCAGATAAACCCGCACTGGCCATTTCCCTGCCAACACCATCAAATTACCACCAATAATCAATATCTTCATAGCTTGAGAAAGAAATGCCACTAATAACCCTTTAAATATTAGAATTGATGGCATCAGAAAAACACATTGAAAACTGAAAACACTACTCTTCTGGTCGACACAAATGATAAAATGTAAAACATGCTACATTGTTCATAGCCAAAAAAAGAAGGAAGCAATCTTAAGACTTTAAGTGATAGAAATTAGCTACAAAAATACTTACAGGGAAATAACATAACCTTCGGCAGAGCAACCAACCATGTTCCAAGTACAAGGGTCAACCGAATTAATATCCCAACCATCCATGACATGCAACTCATCATTCATCTTACTCTTCATGGACATCAAAGCAGCCACTGATAACAACCCAACAACAACAACAATCTCTCACTGAAACCGAAACCGAAACAAAGCTAGAAAGAGGAGAAAACAAGCAAAAGGAAGAAACACCAAACCTTCATAGTTGACACCCTTTGGAGAGAGAAGGCTATCAGTGCCATCAACAAGCAGAACCCAATTCCACAGAAAAAGGGAAATGAACCAAGCAACAACTTTGACATCTTCCATGAAACCCAAAAAATCGATTCAAGTAGTGGGAAGCAAAAAGGCTTGAAACTTTTCTACTGGGATCTTCGGTTCTGAGCTTCTGAAGAAGAAAAAAAGCATAAAAACAAACAAGCAAACCCTTTTGGAAAATCTTTCCCGTGCTTGTTGCCTCGAGAGAAACGAAGTTGAAAAAAGGACCGTGAATTATTTTATAACAAAAAAATAAAATATACTAGATAAAAAGATGAACTGAAATGAATGAAGATCGTGAGAGCAGGGAAGACAACTCGAGATTTGGGAACATGACAGTGATTGTCGGTTGCACGGTAACAGTGTTTAGCTTCATGGCAATGATCGTGTGAGGATAGTCACGTGAATTTCATGATCTGACACCATGCGTTGACTGTTCAGTTCCTTAAAAACGTTGGATTTTTTTTGTTTAGGATCGTGACGGTGAATGGACGGTGAAGATGGAAGTGGTCGTTAGTGTTGATGATTAAGGGAGCGTTTGTTAGTGGAAGCTCGAGGCGCGAAATTTGATAAATTGGGTGGTATTTTGACAATTTATAAATTGCATGTCTCGGAGCTCAAGGAACTCCCTCTAAAAATAGTTTGACTGTGGAATGCCTATATTACCACTTACTAGTAGTTTTTTTAATTAATTCACATGATGGTGTGACGGAAACCTATTGTTAGATTCTTCAATATTATTACCACACATGATATGATAGGTCATAGGTAGTTCTGTTTATAATTATATTATAACAATATTATATTAGGAGATCAGATGAACAATTAAAGATGACAGTGTAAGAATTAGATTCAATTTTCTCATAATTAATTTTAGCTTCCGTAAAATGTCAAAACAATAAATAATTACTTTTACTTTTTTTCTTAATTTTGGCAAACAGAATTAATTCTAGTAGTTATCTAAACACAATTAATAATTGATTTACATGTGAACTCAGTAAGACAAATTATTAAAAGATTTTAGATTATATGGTTTCAATTAATCCCATATGACATGTAATCAAATATGTTATTAATTTGTTTGTAATAGTTTCTCAAATAGTAGAGATGTACATATATAACTATGGTGGTTGAAAAAAAAATAGTAGAGATGTTTGTAAATTAATTTAATTTAATGTAAATTGTGTGAATTAAATTATAAATAATGTTTTTATTATATTTAAATTAAAATTTTAAATAATAATTCAATTTAATATAAACTAAACTTATAATCTTATATGCACATATATATTTTTAAGAGATGTCAAAGGTTTTCATAAGCACACATCATAAGAAGTTAAAAAAATGTTAAATATAGATATATATTCTTTATATTGAAATTCACTCAAAATCAGCCATAGAAAAAATCGTTTTTTTTTATTATATGATTATCAAACAAAATGTTTAAAGTTCTACATAACGTTTAATTGCGTTAGTTCAACATATATAATTATGAACAAATAATAGTTTTTAAAAGTATTTTAAAAACCTATTTTCCAAGCACCTTATTTGTGATCGTAAGCCTTTCGAACCAGACAACTACTCACCCTAAATATGCTTGGGGATACGTCCAATTAAAATAATTGAAGTTTTCATCATGCAAGACTTGAAGAGAATTCATGTGCAAAATCATTACCAATTCAGCTGAGTAGTCTTGTGTAAGTTTAAAGTAACGCAAGAAAACCATATGGATTTGCATAGTTATTTCATAGATTACATGACTCGAGTTAAACCCAAATTGTAAGAAAAACTTCATATATGTGGTCGGTTTGTCTAGGCTGAAAATAAGTACTTTAAAAAAAGTGATTTATTTTTAATTGATTATTATATAAGCAGAAATAATTCTATTGTTTGGTCATAATTCGAATGTAAGAGAGAAGGATATTGTAAACCGTCTTATCCTTATATATAAAGAGGCTGTTTCCGAATTTGAATCATTGATCAATAAATCACCGAAGCATAATTTTACCATTGTGTCAGGACTCGCCCTCGACCATTAGAAGTAAAGCAAAAGTAAAATTGGAAACAAAAATCTAAACTTGATTTATCTTAATATGATCATTTGTTTATTCTTTGTCAAATGCCAATCTAAAACCATTGGTCTAGGTTTAATGGTTTATGCAGGTTATTCTAACTCACAAGATGAGATTTTGAGATATGAAAACCAGTTCATGATGTTACTCATTATTCAAAAAATTAAACCTCCGGTTCCCTTACTCATTATTCTACATCAACAACTGATAAAAAAAACTCAGTTACCATCACAGTTTAAAAGGCCAAGCATATGAAAATAAATCATAACAGAACTAACAAGCGCCTAATAAAAAATAGAGGCCCAATAAGTAGCATCGCATTTAAAATGCACCCTCCTGCACATAAAACAGCAACCACACAAAGTATTCACATTCACTTGAAGCTTCACGTTGGCAACATATCAATAATCTCCCCCAAAAACCAACATATATAGGAACCCTTAATAAAAAATTAGGGGGTGCAAATGCTAAAATAGGTTGAGCATTACGACATATACATCCATATTAGTGAAAGCAAATTAGGAAAATTAGACATTCCACTTAAATTAATCCACACATCAAATTAGAGAAATTAAGGAAATTACAGAAAGCTAATTTGGAAAATTCCAGAAAGTAAATTAGGGAAATTATAGAAGGCAAATAAGGGAAATTTCTGCTTGATAACCCACACTTCATTTTTTTATAACCGACGCGTCATATTTGCCTTCAATTAAAAAAAAAGTCCCACAATGATGTTTCATGCAAATGCAACAATGAAAATTAAAATCATAGATCGAGAATGAACTCACCTGAATGGGAAACGAGTCTCTTTCACAATGATCGGGTTTATTTCACGAAGCCTAGAACCTGAAGCGTTTCTGGAGCAAGGTCACGATGAGCCAGGCCACTTAAGCGTTTCTGTGTGAAATCCTTTTGTTAAAAAGGGGTAGTTCCGTCCAAAAATTTCATTAAATGAACCCCCGTGATTTTACAATTTCCACTTAGTAGCTTATTAAAAAAACAGTTTTCAGCTTATTTTTAACTTATTTTAAAAAGTTTATCTAAACATCTAAAATATTAAAATAAGTGCTGCTTTTGTTACTTTTTCTCTCAAAATAATTTTAAACAAACTCACGCATTGTCTGGAACCATTTTTAAAACCAATTATATATAATATCAACATAAAAACTTATGAGCACTGTTAGCATCCAATAGCTAAAACATTCAGCAAAACAAAAAAAATCAAAATAGCTAAAACTTAAGAATTGAAATGAAATGTGGAACATGAGAAAGCAGCATTAAAGAAAACAGATAAGATAGCACATTACATTTCACAAGGAAAGGAACTGGTCAACAACATTACAAATCAGGCACATTACATTAACAAGAGGAAACCGAACCCAACAAGCCCGCCATCAAAACTGTGTGGACCCTCCTCCCCTCCTTCCAGCTAAGGCTTTGGTTTTCCCCTTACAGAAGCAAACTAAGTTCTGACCATTTCAGGCCAAGTATACTTTACTACTATATGACATGTAGACGTTTACAATAAACAAAGGCTATTTTGCCTGAGGAAATAAATCCATCAGTAGCAACAGAGAATCAAAAGGTATACATATGTTGATGGATCAACTGCAGCCATCCAGCACCCCAAGTCTCAGTCCAGGTTCAGCTTGAAACTACACTGGTCAGGCCACAGAACATGCTAAATTAGACAAAATTAACTTTTGTTTAACTTATCAACTAGTATACACTATGTCCCCTCTAAGCTTATCATCATGATCCTGAGGGACGAACAAATTGCAGTCCTATTTGCCGCTTCACATGGTCAGGTATCACTTTGTTAACAAGCTCTGGAGATGCCTCGGATAACTGTAAACAGAGAGAATTACAATATATTAGTCCATCATTAATGATTTTTAGCTTGGATGTTTATAAGGATCATAAAAAGGAACACAGTGCATGTATATTATTTTTCAATGCATTGCTTTGTGTACTCAAATAGACAAACACACAAAGACAGACACTTAAAATCAACCAGACAGATATAAAGCTAAGAAAATGGATCTGGGGACCTTTCTCAGGCCTCTAGACTTATTTAAACCTTTTTTAAAAACAGTATCAATTATATTCCTAATTTTGAAATTCTGTACAAATAGTTTACTGCCAGAGCACAAGTTTGATGAAGAAAAATAATTTAAGGACTTACTTCCTGCTTGAAGTTAAATAAAGGAGGAAATGGACGACCATTTGGCAGGTGAGCGTTGGGTTCTCGAAGTTCATCAAAAAAAGGATGTGCACATGCTTCAAGCTGCATAACAAAAATAGATCTTCTCAAATTGCTTTGCTAGTATTTCTATAGAACATTCACTGATTAATTAAATTCAGGAGAATCATAAGGTGATGTTAAATAATGTAATACTAAATTAGTTGGAATACAGAAAGGGGAAAAAAGAAGCAACCACACTAACCGCAGTGCATCGAAGACTTGGGGAGTATTGCAAAAGCCGGGATGCAAGATCAATTGCTTCTGGAGGCATCTTTTTGTGGAATATCTACAGAGTTTTGATGTGTTAGAATGTCCAGGAATGTTTTCATCATTTCATGCTAATTACATTTAAATCATCTGAAAAACCAGTTGTCTGAAAGTAGATAAAATTATAGACCTTGTGCCATGGGTGTGCTTTTATCTGTGGAAACCTAAAGTCATTGTAACTGGGATTCATACAGCGTACTTCCTCTCGAGTGGGTGTGCCAAGCACCTACAATACAATTTTATAAAGGTGACTTGTAAATTATGAAGACAATGATGGCATGAAAACAAACATAAAATACATGTTAACACCAATTGCACCTTTATAATATGTACGAGCTGGTCTACTGCATTTTCGCCAGGGAATAATGGCTGCAAAAGTTTAAATTGTTTCAGATAACACATGGGTGGAAAATATTAAGAGAACATTTACTTGATTGTATGGTAGATTCATATAATAGTACATAGTAGTAATAATAATAATAATAATTAATTAAAAAAAATCAATGACACAAACCTGGCCCAAAAGAAGTTCAGCAAGGACACAGCCAGCTGACCAAATATCAATTGAACTGGTATACTCTGTGGCACCAAATATAAGTTCTGGAGCACGATAGAATCGTGAACATATGTATGATACATTAGCTTCACCTTTTACCTGATGAGACAAAATCTGAAGGTTAGAACAAGAAACATTCTGTCAGTAAAGAGGGAGGGGGGGACAAAGTGAAATCAATTTATTGGATGTTGTAAGATGAGTAATAGTCCCCCCCCCCCCCCCCCAAACACACACACACACTAAAACACAAGTTGAATGCATACAGAACATGATAAAAACCTCCACAAAATAAATAAAAAATAAAAAATATTGTTTTACACTGGTATGATATAAATCTTGAAAAAAAGGAAAAACAGAGAGCTCCACAGCTTGTTGTTGAGCAGAACAAGACATCTAAACTGAAGTCAAAACAGTAAAAATTAGACCCGCTTCATCTAAACTGTCAAAACTTTACGGCCATTGATAGGTTATTGGTTGACATTCTAAGTTATTACTTTGTCAATACAAAAGATAATGGTGTGTGGAAAAGATGGACATAAAACTAAGCATACCAAAGCAAAATAAGACCTACTAGAACTTTTGCACTTCCAAAATCACATAGCTTCACTTGGTGTGTAAGAGGATCCACCTGGAATGTACACAGAATGACATCAAACTCATATATTGAGTACTTTTTAAGAATGAATGTGACTATATATTAAACAACATATAAACAAACCAATATATTTTGAGGCTTCAAGTCTCTGTGGCAAACTTTGGGAACAGTGTGGATATAAGCCAACCCCCTGAAAATCTACATGCATGCCACAAATTTTATCAGGCATCAAGCAAACAAATCAGAGATATTTATGAATACCTGAAAGTATGATGCAAACCTGGTACATGTAAAGTTTTACATAGATGATTGGCATTCTTTGATTAGCATTGGTATAGTGCTTAATGACTCTATACATGGACTCTGGAACATATTCCATCACCAAATTAAGAAAAAGCTCATCTGCACTTGTAGTTGAAAAGAAACAATGCTTCAGAGAGATGACATTTGGATGATCCAAAACACGCATTAACTGTAGTTCACGATTCTTGTATCTTCTGTCTTGTAAAACCTTTTTAATGGCCACTGCTTCCCCAGTTTCCAAGCATTTTGCCTAAGAGAGAAAACAAAATATCAGCATGTGGTGGAGACAGCAAGAATAATGAACCTAGTATTAGGTTATCAGCATACCTGGAAAACGATTCCAAATGATCCAGTTCCTACAACCCGTTCTGCCATGTAACTAATAGTCTACAAGAATGATTGTACAAGACATTAAACTTGCAATCCAGGATAAATGACCCAGCAAAAAATTCAAAATACGAGTAATAATATAATACCTGTTTGGGTTCCCCATTTTTGCCTCCAATAGTTGTAGATATGATGTGGCCAGTGAGAGAATCATCGCCATTGGTGACAGAGGAAGACATCTCCTAGTAACATAGCAATGTTAACAACAAGGTATATGAAATATTAGAATTTTAACTTTTCACAAAATTCTTTGAAATGGTAGTTTCAGAAGTAAACTAAAAATTGGCAGACATATCAAAAACACTAGGTAAAGACATCACATTTCAACAGCACATCTAATAACTCAAAAGTCAAGTGTAAGATATAACATGGAAAAAATCAGCTAAGCAACTTAAGGATAATATTGCAGAAATCCAGTGGAGGAAATAAGCTGCTAAAAACAAATTAAAGACAAGGAAGAATTAACTATAGCAAAGGGTGAGCTCTGAGACAGTGGTAAAGTTGTGTCTTGATGACTTGTTGATCATGGATTCGAATTAGAAAATAATCTCTTTGCATATGCAAGGATAAAGCTGCGTACAATATCTCTCTCCCTTACCTTTGCATAGCAAGGAGTCTCTGGACAATGCGGTAAGTAGTTTAAGTAGTTTAACCATTAACTATAGCAGCACTATGTTCAGAGGACAAACTTCAATAGAAAATGTTGAAAGTAAGAACTGATCGGAACACAACGTGTTATGTTGCTAAAATAAATTAAAACAAAGCAACAGCTAGCAGCAGAGTACAAAAATATGAGGGAAAAAATACTTTGATCAGAATCAGAAAAAAAAAATCCGGTAAATAACTAGCAAATAATCCTAAGTTCATGACAAACAAAAAACCGAATTGTTGAGAGTCCAACATCAGCATAGGACTACAACTACAAAAAGCATCATCAGATTTATGATACAAGTGTGTCACCAACAAATAAATCTTCAACTCGGCACAAAACCCAGTTCCGAACCTCTATCCAGAAATATAGAAGGAGAAAAAAAATTAAACTTCACAGAAAACCATAGATCAACACGTAAATGAGCTAAAAGCGTCTTTAGCGTTAAGCTCAAAGACCAGATTTTAGAAGAAGAAAAAAACAATTTCCCCAATTAGAAACCTTAATATCCCCTTTGTCATCAAAGGAAAGAAAAACACGAAATAGAGAAACAAAAATTAGACATCCCACATAAGTTTAGCTTCATCCTCATAACAACCCCAAAGACATTTTCAACTCTCCCATTTCTGGGCACTCAACTTTCTCAGCAACCAAACAATCAGCATAACAAGGCTAAAAAGAGAGGATTTTTTTTCCTTTTTTGCCGTAAAAGTACCTTGTCCTCAGCCATGGCGGAGGGTAAAGAGAAAAGTGGGAGAATCTAAGAAAGGGAGAAGAAGAAGAAGAGAATGGTGAGAGAGAAAATGTGAAGGAAAAGAAGAGAATGGTGAGAGGAAGACAAGTCCATGTGATTACAGCTCTCCTTTTTCCACTCCTTTGTTTCCTGGCTTCTTTTTATTTTATTTATTTTTCTTTTGGACTTTTCCCACTTTTCTTGACTAACTTTGCAAATTAGGAAGACCTTGCTATTAATCACAATCATTAGGGGTGTTTAACTAAATAATATAAAAAAAGGTACTGTAATGAATAATAAAGATGCTTTGCTTGAGTTTCCTGTATTTCGCTTTATCATTTTAACGTCAGCGAATGCCTCTCAAAGAATTGAGGGCCCAAAATGATTATTCCATACAATGATAATTAGGTCCAGTTTCAAACATCAGCCTATCATTTTCTCAATATTTGCAATTTTTAAAGGTTTTTCACAGTAAGATAGTTTTTTGCCTGACAGCCTTGCAATTAATTTGAAGAATCAGAAATTAAGTTCTGAAATCTTAAAAATGTGTTAATATAAATCATGAAAGTTGTCCAAACATTCACTCATAACTGCTCAAACTTCAATAGAAATGATTGTTGGGAAAATTGGTTTGGACTCGCAGTCGAAATGGGAATCGGTAATATATTTGTTCTGATTCTATTATTGATCCGGTCATGTAGTTGATTCGATCAAAATTGGCCAGATCGGTCCGGTTCATTTTTTTGGGGATGTTTTTGAATTTTTTAAATTTTTTTGGATTATTATTAATAATTATTTTGAAATTTAAAGTACAAATGAGTTTTTCTTATTCAAATAATATTAATTATATACTTATATATAATAAATAAATATATAATTTTAAATTTTTAATATATATCAGGTCAAACCGATTTAATTAATGACTCACTGATTAGACCACTGACTCACTACCTTAATCAGATTAATAATGACTAATTTTCACAACTATAATACAAATTCAACCAACTTGAATAAGGATCTTTCAAGTTGAAAAAATAGAACAATTTACTAAAAGATCTATTGATACTAATGAATATCCTATGGCCAGTCACCCTTAATAGAATGAGTTTATCCTTCTTCACTTTACAATAATTTGGGATTTTTTATTGCATATATGGGCAAGAAAGGATTTCGTCAATTTAATGTTTGTTGTTATTTACATAAAATAAAAATAAAAAAGTTAAACAAGAAACTACTAATAACATCTTTATAGTAAGATTCTATTTTAGAATCTTAAAATATTTTTTAAAGATCATATATAATTACATATATATACCAAAATTATTATATGTATATCAAAATTTCTCCTATTTTTTTCTTCAATGATAGGTTTCACTTTAAATTCTTAAAACATTTTTTTTAGCTTCATTTTATTTTTTTAAAATTTTTTTCACTTTTTCTTAAGCATTATTGATTTTTTATTGAAAAAATTAGAATGTTAAGAATTCTTTTACAAGATTTGATTTTCTATGGCAAATATCTTGTCTTATTCTTGGCATAAGAACTAATGTGAAGAATCATCACTAAAAATACTCTAATGCAACTAACAAGATTTGTTTGGGATTTAAATCTATTTAAATTCACACCATGGTCAAGTTTAAATTTGTGGTATTAATAAATATAGTAGTTTTTCTCAAAAAAAAATAATATACATATATATTAGTTTAAATTATATTGATGAGATAACTTTTACCCTCTATTATTAGATTTATAATTTCAAATTTTCAGAAAATTTTAATTGCATGGAAATGGACTTAATGCATATTTTTATTTTTCATCATTAACAAATTCATAAAAAAATTATCATTTGCAAATGTTCTGATTTTAAAATTATTATGAAAATTTATTACTAAATATATAAAATTGAATATTACATCTCATTGAAAAATTCTTATCACAATGAGATTTTTTTTATCATGTCATAGATGTGAAGTATATATTAATTTTGTCGATTATTAATATTTGTGAAAAAATTTAAATCATGATTAATAATCTTTAATGAATTTTCTATTCTCAATCATGTTTTATCTATTAACAAAAAAATCTAAAACCTTAATTACTTGAAAGGATCTAAAATGAACCTAGTTAGTATAAATAAGGTCATTTATATATTCTACAAAAATACTAAATTTTTTTAATACATAAGACAGTAATAAACAAAATCAATTAAACTCCTTTAAATAAATAAAATACCTCTTTAAAAAAATATCCAAACACATGCTTTTGGCAACATTATTTTAGTATAAGTCGTTAACTATTTATTTATTTGTTAATAATAATTAATAATTATGAAAATTTAATAACCAACAAAATTTAATCATACATCGAATATAATATTCAATGGATGTAACTCACAACCCACGCTTTGTATGGAAAGGACATGAGTTTGATATCTGCACAGTATATTCTTAGGAAAATAAGATAAATTTTAAGAACGATTAAGTTTCGGACTAACATATTCAGTCCAAATATCAAAGTTTATAGGATAACTCATGGTTCAACCAAGAAGCTAAAGATCAAAATTACAATGATTAAGAAAACACTTAAAATTAGGAGCTTTCATAAACAATTCAATCCAATGTGGACTCAAAATATGGTCCAAAAAATTGAAAATCAATGAATAAAACATTGAAAAATCAATTTTTTTTTGAACTTATACATATATTTATAACTTTATATAACTTTATAATATGACTTATTTTTTTATTTCTTATATATTTATAAAATTATCATATAACTTATATCTATTTATGAAAATATATTTAATTAAAGATATTTTTACTAATTATTTGATTAATAAATATTCTATTATTATTAGTGATATAATGACATATAATACTAAGGAGGGGCCTAGGCCCAAAGCAATACTTATGTTGATGCAATTTTTTTTAACTAAAAAACAATAAAAAAAAAGGGTTATGCAAATTTTACCTTAGCAACTTTGCACACATCTAAGATCTAATCTAACTACTTTCTATCCACGCGTGCATCATTTAACCTTCAATAATTTTTTGGTAATGAAACTTCAACAAATTTTTAAGAAGCCTTTATTTTTCCTAAAATAAAAGCCTTTGTTTATTTTATTTTTATTATTAGCAAAGCGCAAAACAGTTATAGGCTTTTGCCCCCTTTTTTTTTTTTAAATACAACGCATTTTCTCGGAAAATTATAGTTTAAGACATACAATTAAACATTTTATCTTCCAAACTATTCTTATTAATTTGAAATAATTGTTAAGAAAAGTTACTTACGGAGCTACCAAATTAAAATAAAATACGAAAAAGTTTAAATCATAGGTATTTTTAAAATTGACAAATGACATTTTCAATAAAATGCTACGAACAAACTTACTGCTAAAATGATTTGATTTATTTTTTAAAATAAAGATATAGAATAGCTTATTTTTCACTTTTAAAAAAGAATAGATTTATTTTTAATTTAATAAAGAGTGTTGCCACTTGTCAGACAAGTTCAGAAGAGTTTCTCTCTTAGCTAAAAAAAAGGTTAATTACTTAAATAATTTAAAATTTGTCTGCTTTGTTCAAATAATTAGAATAGATTAAAAAAGGCTAGAGATTCGAAGACCAAGCTCTTGATAAGAACAAATCAAATGATTCACGATCAAGTGGTTTTCAATGGAACATGGATTGTGTAAAAAGACCCGCCAGATCATACAAGTAACATAAGCAGGCCATGTTTACTGAAAGAAAACTCAATTCAGAATAGAAATGAAAAAAAGAAAGAAGAAGAAAAGTTTGTTGTTGGTACTTTCACTCCTTTGCTTGACAAAGATGGAATTGGAAAATCTGGAAGCTGAAACTGTACCACCCCAATACCTGTTGTACGTCAGTGTTGTGTTTGGTGGGAAGTTGTTGTTCCATATAAATATGCTCATTCTTATTCCATAAGGTAAGTCATGGTTGAGTTTACATCTTTTGCTTGGATTTCACTCATTCATCTACTACTTTCTCAGCTGCATATCTCAATCACCTACTTCTTCGCTTCACTTGGAAACATACCAGAAAGCTCCACTCTTTTGCCTAATTTCGTATTGCCACCAAACTTGAAGAATTCTAATGGATTGGTAGTTCGGTTTTGGAAGCCATAAGAGTCAGCAAGACACCAGAAACATAGACTTCTTTTTCAGGCTTCTTAGAGTCCCTTTGTTCTTGTTTTAGTGACCATTTTCTATCTTTTTTATGGGAAAAAGATATGCATGACTGCATGAGGCCTTGTGAATAGTTAAACTCATAAGTTTTAGCTACTTTAAGTTGATAATAGGTAGTACTGTAGTAGTGTCATGGGGAAACAAGGGTCTCATAAAAGTCTGCGTCCAGAGTTTCAGGGTTGGCATTCCAAAACTTTGTTGCTTCATGGCCTGAAAAGTGATTCTTCAAAATGCAGTTACTGTAGGGGGCTCTATGTAGGGAAAAAGCACATCAGGGCCATTGTTGTCATGTTTGGATTGTTGGGTTGCCTTTTCCTTCTTGACTCTCTTATCATCTCTTATTTTGAGTTTACAAATCTTCAACCCAGTACAGCCTCAAATAATTCAAGTGTGTTTCAGGTACAAGTACATCATCTATTGCCTATTAGCACCCTCCTTGAATTCATATCTGCAAATCATTTTAGAGATTTAATATATTAAACTTCTCTATAAGTACCTACAAAAGAAGAAATAAGAAAGAAAAATGAAATAAGTTTTTTCATATGCTAAAATTAGCTTATCTAAGTTAATAAGCTTTTGGAGAAGCTAACATGAAATAACTTTTAAAAATTAGCTTATGCATAAACTAATTTTAGTTTATGTAGAAATTTATTTCATTTTTCTTTCTTATTTTCTTCTTCTAAAAGTGTTTATGAAAATTTTTATCCAAACACGTCCTAAATGTGCTCATATTTATCCTATTTATCATACTCATGTCAGGGTGTGGTTATTAATAGTGCATTAGTATTTAATCTTTATTATAGCAAGTAGTCTTTTTCTCGGTATACTTATCTATTAAATCTAGACGTACTTTGATGTCAATTGTGATTCAAAGTTTGTAGCCATGATGAATGTACACTTTTGATTTCTGCTAGTGGAAGTTTCAGACTATTTATCTATAATTTGGATGAGATGTTTCTGAATATTTGAACAGAGATTATCATAAACTAGGGGTGCACGTCTCAGATCAGTAGAATTCAATTTACCTTGTACTTAAAATTTATGTGATATTTTGCGTTGATATTTGCCGATTGGCACAGGATAACTAACGTATATTTCAATGAAAAGGGTAGAGGTTCCTACATCTACAGCAAACAATCGCCAGTATATATGTATGAACGGCTTCTAAACTTGGCTTCCAGTGCTCTTGCAGAGGTTAGGAACAAATTTACAGATTGATATGCATGTTTTTAGATAATTTTTTTAGTATGTTAGATACTGTATTATATTTGAAGTTCATCTCTATCTAATATTCTGAGCTTTTGTTACTACAGAAGGAGTTCAAGCAAGAGTCATCCAATTTATGGGTGGAACCATTTCGGCAGGCATCTTTATGGAAACCTTGTGCAGAAAGAAAAGTTCAAACCAATCCCAGTATGTGATTTTTTTCCTATGCATTGATTGGATTTATAAAACATGAAAAACATTTAATATGTATTTATTTCTGATACTATTATATCAGCTACTTATTATCGAAAAATTATTTGCCTAGTATACTACTCTGTAACCAGTTTATAATCTGTGACAGGGAAGCCTGTGCAAAATAATGGCTACATCTTAGTCAGTGCAAATGGAGGTCTTAATCAACAACGAGTTGCTGTAAGTAGTGGCAGTTAATTCATATAATTTTCGACATTCAAATATAAACATTGCACATTACTAGAAGAATACAAATACAAATAATCCATATTCATGGAATAGAAAAGGAGCGGTTGGTCTTAAACAACAAATTAAGTCTCCAACTGACATAATGCTATTGCTGTTGGATAATTTCCGCTTTTAGTTGATAGATATCTTTTATTTGATAAGAAATAATCTTTATTAGATATCTTTTATTTGATAAGATATAATCTTGTTTGATTTGATGACTTAGGTCCAACCCATTTCATCCTATAAATAGATGAGTAAGGGTGGAGGCAAAATACACAGAAATTTGAGAGCCTCAAGTGACAGTTTTGAGTGTCATATTTGAGCAAGCCTATGTGCTTGCATATTTGAGAGATTCTTAGAGAGTTTGAGTGAAACACTCTAGGTTTCTTTTGAGTGACCACCATTGTTGGAGAGGTTGAGTGTACCACCAGCATTGGTGTGTTTTTGATTCATTGTAACGATGATTTGTTATAGTGGATTTTGATACTGGACTAGGTCCCGTGAGTTTTTCTGTTCTCACATTGAGGAAGGTTTTCTCACGTAAAACAAGTTCTGATTGTCTCTCTCGCTTCCCTTTTGATTTAATTCCGCTTCCACAATTTGATATTTGAGGGTCCAAGGTACCCAACAATTGCTGTGTCATTTTAGATAATGGTTATCAAGCACGTGGTTGATTCTAATATGATCTTTTATCCTTTCTTTTTTGACATGCTTTTGTTTGGTATATCCAATAATGGAAGTAATGAGACTACTGTAGTGATTACAGATTTGCAATGCTGTTGCTGTGGCATCTCTCCTTAATGCAACCTTAGTTATTCCAAAGTTTCTTTACAGCAACGTATGGAAGGATCCAAGGTATGATGTGTTCAGTACTAAAGTAGTAACTGAACTTTTCACTTATGCTGGTCTTGTTTTACTTCTTTTTATAAAGTAAAAGTTTTCATCTGTTCACTCGTGTTGATTTGGATGTGAATGCTGAAACATTAATTAATGTTATTTGAATAGTTCAATTACCTTGATTATCAAAATCTCAAGTTGCAGTACGATTTGGTGACATACACCTTCATTGACAGATTGTAGTTTCAATTGAATGATTCAACAATTTATTAAATATTTAATTAAAAAAATGCAGCCAGTTTGGAGACATATACCAGGAGGAGTATTTCATGAATATCTTGAAGGATGACATCAAGATTGAGAAGGAACTTCCGCCTCATATGAAATCTCTGGATGTAGAAGCGATTGGCAGCCAGGTTTGTAATATTTTATGAGATGTACTTGAGAAGACAGATAGTACTTGTTATAACAACTTCAATAAACACCTTGCATTTTAGATTACAGATGCAGATCTTGCCAAGGAGGCCACACCTGCAGACTATATTAAAGTTGTGCTTCCTCTTCTTTTGAGAAATGGAGTTGTTCACTTCCTGGGATATGGAAATCGACTTGGTTTTGATCCAATGCCTTCTGAAATTCAGGTCATACAGTTACCTACTTACCTCGGTTGTCTAGTTTTAAATAGGTTGCTACTTTATCAGAAGTTTGCCTTATATTCAATATTCAGTTGTTAATATGATTGTTACTGATTTACCACAGACTTTGTAGTTTATTTGAACTCATCTTATGACATAAACAGTTAGGACTAGTTTATTTGAACTTATACTCTTAAGCTGGTCGCGCATCCTCTTGCTGGGAGAGGGGCTAATGCCACTCGCCCTAATGAATAAAGAAACAGGAGAGGGGTGAAGCTTGCTTACTTGTTAGAGTAAGGAGTTTAGGCTTTCGAAAGCTCAATCCCTTGCTTTGTTCTATAGTAAGGGGCCTTTTCAATAAGGCTCGCGTAGGGGCGCTCACGTTTTTTGGCTTACCTAAAATCTTCTAGCTTATTTCAATAAACTCTTCAGAATAACTTATGAAAACAATTTATAACTTAAATGAAAATAATTTCTTTATTTCCTCTTCTTTTACAGAAACAACTTATGCATAATTACTTATATGATGAACACTTATTTAATGAGCACTTAATTAATCTGTTTAGCCACACAACCATAAATATGCATCCTTTTGTTACGATCAAATATTTAATTGTTACCCATTAAGGCCTCAGTTTAGTTTAAAGGAAATTGAGGTTAAAGTAGTCCCTTCTGAAATTTCATAAGCATGGATACTGCAAACTTATGAGAATTTATTTTGGATATTTGGGCCAAAACACTTTTAAGATTGCCCCCTTGTGCACAACACTATCTTGTTCACACTTGTACTTCATTTAAACAGAAGCATCAATAAAGCAACAGCGGTAACATATATTCTTTATTTCCCACCAAACACTATCATTCGAAGAGATATTCTTCATTTTCATTATGCAGTAATCAGATAAGAACACATAAAACAGTTAGTGTTGTTTCCATCAGATCTTCACTCTTCATTTATTCATATTATAGTAGTTAAGTCAAATATAAGGTTCAAGGTATTTAGCCTTCGTTTAGAATGCATTTATATATGTTTGAAATAATTGCATTTGCAGAGGTTAAGATGCAAATGTAATTTCCATGCTTTGAAGTTCGTGCCTACAATTCAACAAATTGGCTCGCTATTGATCCAAAGGATTAGAAAATATGGTGCTCGACGCAGCATGTTAGACACTCAATTGCTGGGAAAGTTCATCCACAACAACGAATATCATGAAGCTAAAAGGGGCTCAGCAAAATATCTTGCTTTGCACTTGAGGTTTGAAATAGATATGGTGGCCTATTCCTTATGTGAATTTGGAGGTGGAGAAGACGAGAGAAAGGAACTACAAGCCTATAGAGAACGCCATTTCCCTTTGTTTCTTGAGCGCTTGAAGAAGAATTCAACGTATGCATGTTTCCACTATATGCTTTTCAACATGGTGTTTTGAATTTGATTGTTACATATCCTTGTAGTCTTCTAATATAGTAATATTGTTTTCATGTACTATTGATGTTTATAGCTCTATTTCTCCAAAGCATTTGAGAAAATTGGGTAGATGTCCGTTGACACCAGAAGAAGCCGCACTTGTTCTAGCAGGTCTTGGTTTTAAACGCGAAACTTACATTTACTTGGCTGGTTCTCATATTTATGGGGGAAACTCAAGAATGGAACCCTTCACCAGCCTCTATCCCAATGTGATCACAAAGGAAACCCTGCTTACATACAATGAACTGGAACCTTTCAGGAATTTTTCTTCTCAGGTAATTTGGTATTAGATCTTTTATCTTTGACAATAATGCATTTCATTCTACCATTTTTTTTAAAAAAAAAATTCTCGTTCATGTCTTAATTCCCTGTTCACTGTTCAGTCACGTTCTTGACAAGATTTTATTGAAGTATACCCAAGTACAAGTTAAGGTTCAGAATCAAATAGACACTTTATTTACCTCTCGTCGAATTCTGGATTAGTCGGAGTCCCTTTATCCTAATGAATTGGAGGATTAAAACAAAAAAATAAACACTTAGTTTATAACGGTGAAATTAATTAGCGACGATTTTTATCTGTGACAATATTGTTAATTTCAATATCTAATAATGTTAACTTGATGTGAATGCAGTTGGCTGCTTTGGATTTCATTGCATGTGCAAGTGCTGATGTATTTGCAATGACTGACTCTGGTAGCCAACTTTCATCATTGGTATCTGGATTCAGAACCTACTATGGTGGTGATCATGCTCCTACATTGCGGCCAAACAAGACGAGGCTAGCCGCAATTTTGAGGGAGAATGACATCATAAGATGGAACAAGTTTGAAGTCAGAGTAAATAAGATGATTCGGGAAGCTCAGAAGGCTGGCATTAGGAGTTATGGCCGAAGCATTTATAGAAATCCCAGGTGCCCTGAGTGCATGTGCAAACACCATCAGCTCTAGTCCTTGCATTAGCAGACCAGAACACTTGTTAATATAAAACACTTTTCAGATTGAGTTTCTTTAGCCATTGTTTTTTTCTCTTTCTTTCCTGTATCATATCTTATTCATGATCCTATATACAAAAATAAAACTGTTTTTGTTTCAAAGAATAAATTCCTATTTATCTTTATTTTATATTTTTTTTATCCAGATAAATTTATCTAATTTGTTGTTAGTATTATTGTAATTATGTGTTAAAAATAACACATCCTATCAAATATGAAATTGTTTCAAATCTTTATTTTTTTTAATTTGTGACGTTTTTAAACTCCAGAAATTTATTATAATTTTTATTATTTTTTTTATAATTTGTGACGGTATTTAATCTTTAAAAATTATATTTTAAAATTCAAATTAAAAATATCACCTAAGTTTGGATAGAGTCAGATTCATCCAAATAACTTTAGACTAAAAATGATATATTATAATTTTACAAAAACAAAAAATAGATATTATTTTAAAAGACAAAAATCTGAAGTTTCTCAATTTTACTGTACGAAAAATATATTGTATCCTGTAATTTTCATCATCGTTCCTTCATCTCCGGCTTTTAAGTTGTTTTTCTTTCGTGGGCTTGACAGCTTTTAATTTGTTTAATTTTACAAGGGCCTATCAGGATAGCTATCATGCTATGTTAGTTTTTTTTTTTTTTTTTTTTTTTTTTTTTTTACAGAAATAGGACTATGCTTTATCATTCATAATCAAGTGAGCAATATACATTGGGAAATATTGCTAAAAACTTGGGAGCTAGGATAATTAGGAGCCATTTTTGCTAAAGCATGGACAACTCATTCCATTGTTTAGCCTCCTAACAAAAATCACTTTGAAGGTTTGATTACGTGACAAAATAGATTGGCATTTGGAAATTATGGTGCCACATTCTAAACTGGCTAGGTTAGGACCTTCAAGGTTTGATTACATGCCATGTTACTTTTTAAACTCTTATTCGGATTCTAATGATGAAGTAATCTTAATTATTAACATGTTGGACTTGGGTCATCCAGTATATTATTAAGTTTTGGGCCTGATTGCACACACTGATTTGGATTGTTTTTGGAAGTTTTGGGTTTGTGTAGCCTATGATTTAAAATTTGAAAAGTGTGTTTGTTTCAACCTCTGAAATGCAAGCATGCTAAAATTTTCACGTAGAAAATTTGAAAAGACATGGAATGCAAGCTACATTATCTTGCTTCTGCGTTGACTTGAATTTCTCTGGAAAAACGCTGAACTAAACATGCTTTAAGTTGGGTGAGTTCAATAGCATATAAAATTGCTTCATATGAAGCATTATGCCAAGGTATTTTTTGATTGTCATAGTCTATGATCTCTATTCTCTAGTGTCGGTTTCCACCTTAAAGATATATAAAGGATATGATGCTTAACTCACACTGACAAAGACGAAATATTGAACTAAATCTTATCTGATATATATCTGAAACCAACTTTTGTCGAAACCATCACTGAGTTTTTGCATTGCTTAAGGTCAAAAGTAGCTGTGTCCCATGAAAATCTTTAAGAAAAATAGTGAAGTGACCATGATGGCTCAGATTTGTAGCATATTTGGAAACAAATGTATATAAAGCAAAAGGCAAAAGAGCTACAAAACTGAAGCATTCAACTTTAATGTATCAGATATGAGTGTATGTAGCCTGAAAGAAATTTAGAAACTGTGGCATTAATTTTTTTTCCCACAAAAATAATCTCATCTGTGATTTGAGTTTCTTCAGTGTAAAACTTATTACTTATAATTTTGAGCTTTTAATTATTTTTTTCGTTTCATTAAATTCTTCTATTTTTAAAAGTCAAGAAAATTTGTCCCCTCTGCAATTTTTCTACCTAAACTTCTCAATTTTTTTTTTAAAAAAAAAACTCTACATATTGAATTGATTAAGTATCTTTACTCAAAGCACACAAACAAAAATATCAAATTTCAACTAAAATAAAGTCTCAAATTAATTTTCTCCTTTTCAAAATTCAATCTCACTTCTCACGTCTTATAATTTCCTTTAAATTTTATTAATTTCCCATGAAATTAATTTATTACTTCTAATTTTTTGGAACTATTGTATATCCCAACCACAAAATATTTCGATAGAATTGAATGATAATCTGAGTTTATGTAATAGTAAATGAATAATAAATTTTTTCAATAAAGGCATTGTCATATGTAAAAGTTAAATTTATCTTATAAGAGTTATCAATATTAACCATATTAGTTAGGGAAGTAAAGAATAAAAAAATTGGCCATATACTCTTGTTACTCCCTCCTTCCACCACTGATCTATCAGCTATTACATTATCTCTTTAAAATTATTATTTGAAATATATAAAATCATTTTAAGGACGCGGAAATCTAGCTGGCTGGCCAACTAAAGCAGCTGAAGCCTGAAATTAAAGTGGATAGTGACGTGCAAAATGTTCCTAGCTAGTAGTTATTTTCTTATGCAAATGAAAATTCTGATAGCAATATTCTTCCATGTTTGTCCTAATTATTTGTCAATCAAAATAACTACAGGTTACCCATCGAATTCGTTGTTGGAATTCAAATCATACTACAAACCGTCATTGGGAGCATTTATTTTAAGGAAAACAAGCAGCAGTGTGAAACTTACGTGGTACAGAAAATTCCCAAGTTCTAGATTAGTAGTTAATGCCGTAAGCTTTTATACATATACAGTACCATTTCATGGTCACAAGAGTCAAAATAGTTTGACATAAACTACCCAATCCAACTAGCTGCATGCTAGTTCAACAATCGACTGCTAAATACTATATCATCACTGTGATGCAAATGCAAACACCTGAAATGATTAAATGTAGGATTATCAAATCACTTTTTAATGGAATTTTCTACGTTGGTGGACGAACTATTCTAATTTCCTCATGTTCATAATAATAATATCTGAATGATCCCATTAATGAGATGTATTCCATCAAAATCACTCAACAGTACTCGACCTCTTAATCATGCTAACAACTACATATACGCAACTTTTGAAAGCCACTACTGATCCTTGACCGCAACCCCACTCAGAAATTAGCGTACAATATTGACAAATAAAGATCATCACCTTACCTAATGAGAGAGAGACTCACAGTGCCACGACCCCATCATGCTCGATCGCACACGGCACACATGGTCCCTTTGTTTCAATAAAACAAACACGTTACCTGTAGCAAGTGGGTACATGCAAAAGCTAGCATAGGTGCATCTATCTCATCTATGATCTGCCTCATTGTTTCTTTGGGGAGGATATTCTTTCCCAAACTAAAGAGATATAAATTAATAAGAGAATAAAGTAAAAGCAAACAAAGCAAAATAGAAAAAAGTGAATGAAAAACAATAAAATATATGAAGAATAAGAATGATGGAAGTCCCTCTTAGAAGAGACAAGTAATAAGTGGGATTCTCTGCACTATGCAATATGCATGCTCATCACAAAAAAGAAACTCCACATTAAACAAACAACACTGAACACTCTCCATTGCTTCATCTCAGGCTTCCCTAGCTTCCCTTCCTACCTCACTTCTTTTTGTCCACCTTTTTCACTTTTTCTTTTCTTCCTGAATTTTTCGTATATACATTACATTTCATTCATATTCCTAAATATATATTTAATTTTTTTAAAAAAAAAAAAAAAAAAAAAACGACTCAAAACTCCACTGCCACGTGGCATGCAAAGAGGAATTGAATGAATTACTCAAGAGCGATTGAGGAAATCAGGTGAAAAATAAAAAATACTTTTGTGAAAGGATGATAACTCTTGCTTTTGGTTTCATTTTCCTTTTATCTTTTATCTGTTTGATCTGCAATGCAAAGCTGGCCAACACAATTTCATCTGTAAATGAAACATGCACTCACTCAGTTGAGCGAGTGAAGTGAACTCAGTCGAGTCCATGACTCGGGTGAATATCTTTGAGAAGGCCCAACACTTGCTGCATGGTGGGCCTCTTCCCCGGTGACTCGGCCGTACACAAATAGGCGACTCGGAGACTCTCCACCATCTCACTCTCCGAGTCGCCGCCCAGTTTAAGCCTCTCATCCAACGTCCTCACCGCGTGACCCTCCCTCACCGCCTTTCTCGCCCAAACCACCGTCTCCGCCGTGCCGGCCTTCCCGGTCAGAAGCTCCATCAGCACCACCCCGAAACAGTAAACGTCCGTCTCGGTGGAACAATTCGCCGCCGCGCTCTCTCGCCCAAGTTTTCGAAACCCGAAATCCGCGATCCGCGGCTCGAAGTCGTCCCCGAAAAGCACGTTCGACGTCACCAGGTGGCCGTGCACGACGGGCCGCGACCCCGCGTGGTGCAGAAACGCTAATCCACGCGCCACACCCACCGCAATACGGTGCCGTATTAACCACCCCATATTTTCGGGGGGTGAGGCTCGAGAAACGGCGCCGTTTTGAATAATGTCCCACGTGTCACCACTCCAATCCTCCACATTAGTCTCCCCCGTTGGTAGCTCCTGCAACCACCTACCTAAATCCCCGTTCGACATAAACTCATACAACACCAGTTTCTCCTTACCTGATAATAATAATCATAATTCAAAATAAACAAATAAATTAAAATGTTCAAATCGTAATTCATGTACAGATATACTGCATTTAACTAATGTTATTTTTTATAAACATAAGAAAAACATGTGAGGATATTGTTTTCAAACTTGTCCGGAAAGTGCATGCATGGATTATTTTCGGACGTAATCAAAGCCAGTGCTAGCTAGATTTAGCTGAAAATGGTCACGCAATAGGTTAACCGAGGGCAACGTTACCGTAAATTAAAGCCCGTGAAAGGCATTAATTAGAGTAAGTTAAGTCAAAGGACACTGGTGCAGACAAAAATCAGAATTTTGGAACCATATGAAAAAAAATTAAAATAAATAAGTGTTTTTGATATGGTACCTGCAATACAGTAACCGGAGAGAGGCAAGAGATTGGGGTGTTTGAGTTGGGAAAGGTCAACGAAGAGAGCGACAGCGTCATGATGATGGACGTCTCTGGCGTTCTCGAGGACCTTGATTGCCACGTGGATGTCTCCGGGTAAGACAGCGCGATAAACGGGCCCACACCTGCCCTCAGCGAGGAGAGAGTCTTCGCCGAAGTGTGACGTGGCAGCGAGAAGGTCGACAAAGGTGAGGTTCATGAGTGGCTTCTCGAACACTACCACGGGTGCGGAAGAGGGTTCTTTGAGGTCAGCAACCCATGATGTCCCTGACTCGGTCTCGAACGTGAACGGTCCTGATTTTTCCATCATCTTGATGCTCAGTGGGACCGGCTTCGAGATCGCCCACTTGCTCCTTTTCGCCAATTGCCTCTTCCTCCTGCAACACCACACCAAGCACATGCACAACGCGACAACGACAACAAGTGCCGAGGCACAGGACGACGATGCCACAGTCATCATGGTTCTGGTTTTGTGTTTTGCCTTTTCTTTTTCTTTTTGCCGCTTCTTCTTCTTCGCGTGAATGTGGTGGGGCTGTTGGTGCGGTGGGGTTGGAGTTGAACGAAGCTTTGGCGTTTTTGATGCGTTGTAGTAGTTGAAGTTGTTGCCGGCGTTAATGAACGCTGATTTGCCGAACTTTATGAACCTGTCTAAGGTGGTGGAGGCTTTGAAGTTGTTGTGGGAGATGTTCAAGAATTTGATGTTGTTCAGAGGAGGGAAATCAGAGGGGAAACTACCGTTCAACGTGTTGTTTGATAAATCCAAGGAGGAAAGTTTGGTGAGGGAGGATATGGGTTTTACGTTTCCTTTGATGTTGCAGTTGGAGAGATCGAGATGGTGTAGATTGGTGCTGAGGTTTTGGAACCCGGAAGGCAATGTTCCGAGGTTGTTGTGCGAAAGGTCGAGGCTTTTAAGGTTTGAGAAACCAGAGAGGTGAAGCTGGTTGGTGAACCTGTTGTGTGAGAGATTGAGATTTTGCAGTGATGAAAAGGAACCGTTTTGGGAAGTGGCCGGGTTAATGCTCCCTCCGATCCTGTTGCTGGAAAGGTTCACTACCAATAAGGTTGAGCTTCTCCAGAACCAATTTGGGACCTGGCCTTGCAGAAAATTCCCAGATAGATCTAGAACCTCCAACTTTGATATGTTCCTCAGATACTTCCATGAGATGTTCCCACTTAGGTTTTTGGACGAAAGATTTATCCTTTTAATCTCGGCATTTGAACAATTAGAACCTGTTTCGAACCAGGAAGAGTTGAATCCAGACACAGATTGGAACGCCTTTGACACCAGCTCATGGTCTTCGTTTTTGCATGAAGATTCAACGAGAATAACAACTAGCGAAAGGAGAATGAAGAATGTGCAAAAGGGCTTCATTTTCTTAGCTCCACCGTTACAATCTCGTGTCCCTATTATACCCCAATGGTGAGTATGAATTGAAAGAAAGAAAGCGAAGAGAGAAAAAAAGGGACAGAGGGTGAGATATAGTTGTTGGTGAAGTGGGAATAGTTCGCGGTTATAGTGGTAGTGAAGTAGGAAGAACGGCGTCATGTGTTTGTTGACGGAGGAGTTAACGGCACGTGAGTGTGATTATGGATGGTGAAAAACAATTTAATGGAACTTGTACGATGGGTGTTGACTGCTGAAGAGGTTTTGAGATCACCGCTTGGCAGTCAATGTCACTTTTTGTTTGTTTTACATTCAATTTCAAATGTTTATTCTGTGACACTATTGCCCATGGTGAATTTGTGAAATTTATTGGGGCCAATGCTATGCTGTGCAGACTAATGAGTAAGTGTGTCTGTTCGGATTTTGTAAGTGGGGGCTTCAGAAGGAAACAGTGAGTCTCTGATATGTACAAAATATTAATGGTCCTGAATTCAAATAGATTTGAAGGTGACCGAAAAGGATGGGGTCCTAGTTCTTTAATTTTGGATTCAGAAGGTTAGAAAGCTCAGCAGAGCAAATGATGTAATGCTAAACTTGTTCCCATCGGCATGCAATAAATTTTCCAATCCCCAGACCTTGTTTGTGCCTCTACCAACTGGTTCAGAAAATACCTCTTTTTTATTGTGGTTGAAAACCTAGTTGTAGGCTTGCTTCTGTTTGCATAAAAAACTACGTATTCAATTTTTTTTTTTTTTTTATTGTAGCTGTTTTTACTTGGCCACTGCAAATTGACTACTCAAATTTAGTAAAAATTGCAGAGTGCAAACTTCAAGGGATGGGCTACAATCCTTTTTTGGGTTTTAAAAAAAAAAAGATGCTCTGATGGCAGAGCCAGAAGAAATTTAGTTCGATCGTCTTCATTCTATTTATGTTTTTGACAAGCATTCCTAGTTCAGCGAATGCTCGAGATTCAACAAGAGTCAAGTCTTCAGTCCTGAGGGTCATGATGTGGTTTCCTTTCTTCTAAGAATTAATTTATTACTGCCATAATTAACTTCCTGGAGCATACAATTCCCCTATAAATAAAAGGTTACATTGTAACTAAGATGTAGTTGACAAAGTGATTTGGATTATTCATAGGTGAAGAAATAGTATCATCATAAGAGAACAATTATTGTTTGATTGCACTATTAGAGTCAAGAGTGCTTCATTTTTCTTTTGACTAAGCTAGTTTTGCTGGTTTAAACCATGCCTAATCAATTGATTGCCATAGCTATAGAAACCCCAATTGATTGGTATGGCCGAGTAAATGCTACAAAATAGGATTGGCAAATTTCCGGAAGAGCCAAGCACAGTTCGGGACATTCTTCTCCATCATCTAATTACTTGAAGAAAAACAAACCACATGCAAATTACCAAGACCTTGTCTCAATAATGCCTAGTCTTCCACTCCCTTCTTATCGGTCAACAAGATTGTTTTTTATGCCTCCCTTGATTGGTAGACATTACCTATATAATTTATTTGCACATGTTATTCGCAGAAAGAAATATGTCTACAAGTAAGGAGAAAGCAAAAGGCACCCACCCAAAATTAATTCCCAGTTCCCACCCTATCCCTTAAAGGAAAAAATAAATAAGAACAGCAATTTGACCTAAGCTTATTAGATCGTTAGGGTGAGTAACATTTAGTGAGATGTGTTGTTCAATTAATTGTGATAGTTAATTTTCAATACATAAAATCAAAAATGTATAAATAAATAAATAAATAAAATAGAAAAAAAAAGCCACAAAAAGTTACCATCAGCTAAGAAAAAGACAGATTTAATTAATTTTTTAGGACCACCATCTTGTAGACAAACTTATTCAAATTTTTAAATTCTTTGCCGTTCAAAACCAAGCCCTGATCAGTTGGATATTGGAACTACAAAATGACGCATATTTCAAGAATTCATACCCCCACCAAATATTCTTCTTATTTGATTTTTATTCATTTTGGATCAAAATATTATAAGGGAATTCAAAAGAAGCATAATGCAGATTATACATAAAATGAATCAATAGAAAGTATCCCCTTTCACAAAATGACAAATTACATGCCCATGATCCACTTGTCAAACTAAGACAAACCAAAAGAGGATATGCATACAGGTAAAGTAGTTCAAAGTTGCATTCTAGTGGATTTGGAAGTTGGCAAGTAACTTGCTCCACAAATTCCAGATGCTAGTGGCTATCTCACCTGCTCTGGCCCGTGGCTTTTGGCTTTTCTCTATTACCATTATATGCAGATTAATTTAATGTTAATAAACTGTGTTTGGAAGCGTTGTGGTGAGCAAATTAAGTGGATGGTATTCCTAATACACAACCACCCCAAACTAGAATTCCAAGAGAATGACAGCTCAGACTTAGTATGTAATATTGAACTCAGAGACTGGGATTTGGGGCCATTATAAAATAGTATAACAACTTACACTCCTACCTGAAAGCTGATTCACCAGTGTGGGTTTCTCTTGTCTTGTGTGAATGTGAAAACAATGTAAACATATGAGTGTATGTTTGTATCATCAGCTTGTTATGCCCACAACTAATTAGGAAGGTGTCATTTTAGGATTCATCACTTGAATATTTACATAGAATTCTGAACTATTTCATTTACATTAGATAGTTGAGTATTTTCACAACGTGGTGTTTGAGATGATTGTAAGCAGTTAGTAGATATTTTCAGCGGCGAAAAAATTATAAATAAAGAAGTTGGATTTATCTTGAAAAGATGCACCAAAAACATATCAAGCATTTAAAACTGTTCATTTAAGTTTGTTCGTTGACAAGTTAATCAAATCCTTCATTTTTTTTAATAAGGATGTCTAAATTATATTTTAGTCCATGTGCAGCATGCCTGAGTTTATTCTATAATGTATTCAATCTTTTATTATTAATGAAATATGACTTTACTTTTTCTTAAAAAAGAAGGAAATAATAATCTATTTAATTATTTTAAAATTGATCTCTTGCAAGTGGTTTTAAAATGATATGTAATTTAACGATTCAATTATATACATATCTACAAATTATAAACAATTTTTCATGAAGTGAACAATGATATAAAAGTACTCAATTCTTAATAATAGTGGGTAAGCAAGTTGACTCAATTCATTTTAAGACCCATCCACATTGACATGCATTTTAACCAGTCGGGTTTGTCCGCAAAATAATTTGATACATTTTATTGGTCACATCCATCCCTCATAGGCTATAGTTAAATGTGTCAGTCCAAAGATCATAGTTATAAAAATAATAATAATTTGATATAGAATTAACAATAAAGACTAAAATATGTATATAATTTCAATCAAACATTCAAATTTTATGTTTGTTTTTTAATAATTTTTTTTTTCATTTTTGCTCTTTGATAAAACAATATTTTTTTGTCCTTGGAACACTGTTTTTGGTCCTTGAAAAAGTAACAAACTTAAAATTAAGATATTTATTAGGAAATGAAAATATATTTTTAGTCTAAAGTAAAATAAAATAAGATAAACAAGTTTAAATTATGATTTTTTTCTTATGGGTTTTTACTTATTAATAATTGAAAAAATTTAAAAATATGATAAATATTTAATAAAGCACAAACTATTGAAAATATTGAAAATTTCTTGGTCCCTGGCAATTAATTATTTGATTTGGTTTTTTGTCCAATTGATTGTTGGATTTTAAATAGAGACTAGACTTCTACCTTAAGCCCGTAAAAGCTCAGAATCTTTTTCATGGATCCAAAAACAAGGCCGTGGTCTTTTGAACTTTTACTTAATGGGCCACGCATAATGAAGTTGATGCGCTGCACTAAAAGCATTTGATGTAGGCAACACTTCTCAATTTTACTAATATACTATCTCTCTTCTATATATAATTTTCCCCTTAAAATATCATTTTTCCATAAACAACATTCAAAAATGTGAGTAAAATGTGTGTTATTTTGTAAAAGATTATTAAATATATTATTTCTTGTTTTGAATAAGTATGCTCTTAAATAACATTTTATTTTGTTAGGTTAAATTAGTTTCATGATGTTCTAATTTATTATTTACGTTTAATTTAGTATTTTAATTTTTTATTCAAATTAGTTTTCTAATTTTTAAAATTGATTTAATTTGATCATCTAATTTTTAAAATTTATTAATTTTAAAAAAATATATATTTTATGACGATTTAAAATCACTTTAACATTTTTTACAATTTATACTAAAGAAACAAATTGAATCGATTTAAAATATTAGAAACCAAATTTAAATCCAAAAAATATTAAAAGAATAAATTTAATCTAAAAAATAAATTAAAAAACTAAAAACTATTTTAACCTTTTTATTATTACTGCTAACTTAATCGGTAATTAATTTTATGCTAAAATATATTTTTATGCTTTATCTTTTTACTAAAATTTGTTTTTATCTTTTATCCTTTAAAAAATTAATTTTTTTCGTCTGTCATGATTTGTGAATCAGATTTTATGTTGGCACTTGAACTGATTCAGAATCTGGATATTAATTCCACCCTTATACTTCTCTTATTCAGAAAATTCAGGATCTTTTGCATTTAGATTGGGAAATCCAACTTCACCACACTCTCAGGAAATGTAACATGTGTGCTAATTGGATAGTCAGGAATGAAGCTTCTTCTCAATAGAGCCTCGTTGTTTTAAATTCTTGTCCATCTTTTGTTCAGTCAGATGCTTTAGGTGTAGTGCACTTTAGGAACTGATTTTTGGGGTTTTTTATTTTTCTCTTTCCTTCTACTAAATTTAGACCAATGTTATTAGGTTAAAAATTATCTATAGTCTAAACTAATCTCTATTTAAGATTTTAAATTTAAGAGAAACAATTAATAATATTTAATTATGTGTCATCCTGTAAGAGTTATAATTAATTTAGATCATAAATCAAGTAGTGGTCCAAACAACTTAATAATTTTTTCTAAAAATAAAACAAGAAAGTAAATATCAACCTTAGAAGGAAGTTAAATTTTTTTTTTTATAAAATAATAGTTAGCTAATATTGACTTTTCTAAACAACAATTTAAGATAAGCCTTTTTTGATAGACACAACAACAATAACGTCGACTCATTTTTGGCCGGAGCCAACGTACGTTTCTGTTGTAGTGATCAAGTTCATCACACCTTCCCATTAACGTAGAAATTGGAGGCCAAATCAACAACTTAATTAATCTTTTAATATTAAGCTAAT
The DNA here is from genome assembly GCA_007407185.1 of Glycine tomentella. NCBI lineage: Eukaryota > Viridiplantae > Streptophyta > Magnoliopsida > Fabales > Fabaceae > Glycine > Glycine tomentella. The sequence goes on from PYAF01004229.1 coordinate 1,289,039, forward strand.
TCATTATAGCTTTGCGTGTGATAATCATTACTGCCCACACAAAGTTGTGCTTCACTGCGTTCTTCCTTTCTTTCCTCGCGTGACCTTCACAAGTCACAAGTAAGAACGATGCGGACTAGCTTCCTTGTGATGCGATTATAAAGTTCCACCATTATGATATGGCCTTGTCACACATTTTCATTTGACTGCACAATTTCTTTAAGAAACATATATATATATATATATATATATATATATATATATATATATATATTTCCTTGCAATGAGCAAAAGTTTACAGATTAGTTTAGTGGAAAAAAAATCTCAAATTTAAGGGAAGGGAAGTTATATGGAATAATGTATAATATACATTAAACGATAGGAGACACGAACAACTTCAAGGCTGCTAACAATATACTGTGATAGTTTCATTCTTGAAAGCTTCTTATCCTTCGCATGGTCATCGCAGTCTATTAGTTTCTTGCTAGCTTTGTTGTTTGAGTACTGTCTTTTGATGGAATTTTAGTTCAAGAGAATATATAAATAATAACCCCAAATTCATAAAAACTGTTGCACGGGCATCATGAGAATTTTGAAATGTGATTCGTGAAAAATATGTCACAATGCTAAAATTCACAACTAACTATATTTGAATCTTACCAACTATTCTTCGTAGTTTTTCATTCTTCCCTTCGCTAACTCAGTGTGCAATGTGCTAATCGAGTGAAGTTAAGATTGCAATTTGTGTAAAATACTTTGTGTTACTATTTTGTATGGAATTATAATCTTATTCGTGCACAATATCTAATCTTACAACGTGTTATAGCTACAAAATTATCAATATTTTGTAATAAGATAAATACAATTATATATTTATCTCGAATACATTTCAAGATTTTAGTTAAGTTCCGCCTGTTAGAGACTGCTACCATCATTCACAATAATTATTTTATATAAAACGTGAAAGCTTCACAACTCACAGCTGTATTGTGAGATATAAGATGGGTGTTAGAATATATTTAGATATTGAATAAATATATTAAATTTAAGATTTGATTTTTATTAGATTTTTTAATAAAAAAAATAAATAAATCTTTAACATGAAGAACGATTTTTCGTAAAAAAATCTTATATATATTATTAAAAAAGAATATATTTTTTTTAAGATCTTAAAATCAGATTTATTACTAAAAAAAAATTTAAAAAAAATCTTCAATCTTATATGATCGTTCATCAGTCTAAAATCTCAATTTGAAATCTATAATAAAATACTCTTATGACAAACCTAAAATAAAAAAATAAAAAAATGGAAACTATATTGAATTTGAAAATTTCACACCGACTTCAATTGCTTACTTGCTTGTAATTCATTTGCAGCACGCTATTACATGTCAACACTCATATATACACGTGTTGGTCAACTAGAGGGGAGGTGCCTGCACTTCCAGCCACATATTGTGTGAGTATGCCATTAAAGAAGAAAATACCCGTTATCTTGGAAGTCTCGAGCAGATGTTAAGGCTGTTAGAAAGTTCAACTTTCATTCATCTCAATCAAAATTCATGTAAAATAATTTTAATTAAGATACCAAACTCACAAACTCAAACAAAATTATTCTATATTAATTAATAGTATCGAATACAATTTTTAAACATACAGTTGGATAATAATAAGTTTACCTAATTCAAATAAGATTAGCTCATATGAAAAATACATGTCTCTGCCAAATGATAACTTGCTCACACCTTGTGATATTATTCCTCGTTAATAAATTTCCTTTGCATTTAAAACAAAAACAAAACATGAGTAACAATAAAATACTTTAGTTTTTAAATATAATTGTAGTGAAAATTAAATTTTATAATAATATTATCATTCAAATCACATGTTATATATATATATATATATATATTATAATAAATTAAATTTATTTTCTTATAGTATATTTGAACACATGTTTACTATGTATGCCCTTCAACTAAACCACATAAAGTGGTGTAAATAATATAACTCTTTGTTGTTTCTTATTCACATAAAGAGAATGAAGATGAAATCCAAATTGTTGACATAAAACTAAAGTATTTTATTGTTACTCATGTTTTGTAGTGAAAATACTTTAGTTTTTAAATATAATTGTAGTGAAAATTTTATATAAATGATATAAAATACTTTAGTTTTTAAAAATAATTGTAGTGAAAATTTTATATAAATGAGACATAAATTCTTCAGTTAAATATAATTGTAGTGATTACTGTAATTTACCCACATTTAGTATTAGACTATCCACATATTTATGTAGTGTGACTTGTAGATATTTTTTAGTTATGACAATCCAATCAAAATTTACCTTTCAAATTAAGCAAACTGGCTCTAATATGTTAAGGTTGTATTTAGACTTGCAAAATTTTAAAGTTTAATTTACTTTTTTTCTTAACCCACTAATTAAAATTGTCTAGTTTCACATTGACTAAGTTTATCCTTCAACCAAATACGTGAAACGGTGCAAACAACACATACATTTTGTTGCTTATAATAGACATGGAAATGTAGAGACTGTGGAGATGTGTGTCGACAATTTGATTCCAAGCACACACTTACTATAAATAAATTCACAAGTATGAAATTTTAAATAGATTAAAAGATTATTATATAAATAAATAACTATTTCATTAACGTATGTTAGTTTTTTTAAATAAAGAATAAATTAAAACTATTTTAAAATGTTTAAAAATATAAAAATGAATTAATATGTAAAGAATAATTTGTAAAATGTTATTTAAATTATAAATCTTACATAAATGTTAATAAAAAGTAAGGATTTGTCACAAAGAATTACAATAAGAAAAAACTTCTAAACCAGCTCTTGTATTTTTGTTATTAAATTTTTTAATCTTATAATAATACATGAATATATTTTTTGAAAATTCTATAACGGTCTTCTAAAAAAAATCCATGACGGTTTTAGTAAAGGCTATTTAATTTCCTTAAAAAAAAGTAAATGCTATTTAACAATGAAAAAAAATTGCATGTTATACATTATTTAATTTGAAAACTCATCATTGGAGAATCTTTTGTGCAGTGGAACTCAATTAAACAACCAAAGCAATTTTTTTTTTTTTTTACTTTTTTCTTCTCACGCGACGCAAGATGCCAATGGTGCAATTTTATTTTATTTTATTTTTTTTTTGTAGTTTAGGATATTTTGGCAGTAGAAAATGTGTTTATTTTTGCTTTACATTAGATGACGCTAAAATTCACCCATGTGAAACAAAATTAAACATGTTAGTTAAAAAATAAATAAAAAATAAGTTCCAATACGTAGTTATATGTTAAATTATGGATAACAAAACAAATTAGACTTTAACATAATGCTCTCTAGCTATGATTATAGGATGTGCAAATCAAAATCGATCCAAAATAAAATAAAAATTTATTTGAAAAAATAAAAAATTGAATGAAATTAATTTTTAAATTATATTTTGGATAATTTTTTTTTCAAATCTATTAATTCGATTCTAAACTAAATATAATCGTATCACTTATACTAATATTTATATTACTTTAATAGGTATTTTATTTATATAGTACTTGAGTTTTACAATATTTTATAATAATATATATAAAAATATGTTATTATTTTTTATAGACTATTTTTTATTTAAAATAGATAAAATTTTACATATTATTATCCAAGAATACTTAACAAATTAATAAGTTTTATAAATTATTTTCAATTTTTTAATATAATTTATTTAAAATATAAAAAACATATAAATTTTAATAAAATAATAAAAACTGAATCAATCAAATTATAAAATATTAATTTAATTTAATTTAAATTTTATTTTAAATAAAAATCAAATCAAACTAAATTACGTATATTTTATAAATTTGGTTAACTGAATTTTTGATAAAAATCAAATCAAAACGAACTACCTCGAACAGCCTTACGTATACAAATAAATAAAATGATTAGCAACGCTAACCGAATAAATAAAAGAGTAAAAAAATAGAAAACAAATTAGTGGTGGTATATTCTCTCGGAGTCTCGGTTATAAAACCGTCTCTCCCACAATCTCTCTCTCCCTGTCTCAATTTGAACCGAATACGAGAAATTTGTTTACACACATGACACTCTCACACATAGGAAACCTCCAAGAAATCAAAACCACACCCTCGTTCCTCCCTCCATCCATTCACCACCTTCCAACCACCTTCAATAGAGGCCAATCCAATCACTAATCACCACCCGCAACCACCTCCTCCATTCTTCTTTTTCTCCAAACCAAGCACAAAACATAAATAAAAACTTTAGCCTCCAAATTTTTGAAACCAGAGAGGCCATAGATGGCCGACGTCGTTTCGAAGTTCCCTACCCCTACCAGCAACCTCATCAGCCCCAACAAGAAGGAAACATCGAACCTTTTACTGGGTCGTTTCGAGATTGGGAAGCTCCTCGGGCATGGAACCTTCGCCAAGGTGTACTACGCGCGTAACATCAAAACCGGCGAAGGCGTGGCCATCAAGGTAATCGACAAGGAGAAGATCCTCAAAGGAGGTTTGGTGGCGCACATCAAGCGCGAGATCTCAATCATGCGCCGTATGCGCCACCCCAACATCGTTCAGCTCTTCGAAGTCATGGCCACCAAGAGCAAGATCTATTTCGTAATGGAATACGTTCGCGGCGGCGAGCTTTTCAACAAGGTCGCCAAAGGAAGGCTCAAAGAAGAGGTTGCGAGAAAGTACTTTCAGCAATTAATCTCTGCTGTGGGGTTCTGCCACGCCAGAGGGGTGTACCACAGAGATCTCAAGCCTGAAAATTTGTTGCTTGATGAGAATGGCAATCTCAAAGTCTCTGACTTTGGGTTGAGTGCGGTGTCTGATCAAATCCGACAGGATGGTCTTTTCCACACTTTTTGTGGGACACCTGCGTATGTTGCTCCTGAGGTTTTGGCAAGGAAAGGTTACGATGGTGCTAAGGTGGATCTTTGGTCTTGTGGGGTGGTGTTGTTTGTGTTGATGGCGGGGTATTTGCCCTTTCATGACCAGAATGTGATGGTAATGTATAAGAAGATTTATAGAGGGGAGTTTCGGTGCCCGAGGTGGTTTTCTCCTGATTTGTCCAGGCTTCTCACAAGGCTTCTTAATACCAAGCCTGAAACCCGGATTGCGATTCCTGAAATTATGGAGAATAAGTGGTTCAAGAAAGGGTTTAAGCAGATCAAGTTTTATGTGGAGGATGATAGGCTTTGCAATGTGGTGGATGATGATGGCCTTATGGACAATGATGACGACACTGCTTCGATTGTTTCTGTTGCTTCGTTTTCGGATTACTCGGTTTCGGAGTCTGATTCTGAGATTGAGACTAGGAGGAGGAACAATGCTCCCTTGCCTAGACCTCCTAGTTTGAATGCCTTTGACATTATATCGTTCTCACGGGGCTTTGATCTTTCGGGGTTGTTTGAGGAGAAAGAGGATGAGACAAGGTTTGTGACTGCTGCACCGGTTAACACAATCATTTCCAAGCTGGAGGAGATTGCTCAGTTGGTTAGGTTTTCGGTGAGGAAGAAGGATTGCAGGGTGAGTTTGGAGGGTACCAGAGAGGGGGTTAGAGGGCCTTTGACTATTGCTGCTGAGATATTTGAGTTGACACCTTCTTTGGTTGTGGTGGAGGTGAAGAAAAAAGGAGGGGATAGAACTGAGTATGAGAGGTTTTGTAACGATGAGTTAAAGCCTGGACTGCAGAATTTGATGGTGGAGGAGTCTGCTACTTCTTCAGAGTTGTCTACACCTATTCAACCTTCCCTACGACGTGGCCTTTCTGAACCTGTGCCGGATATTTCTTCTGATATTGAAATCTCGCGCTATATACCTTCTGATGATTGAAGACTCAGAGATAGAGAAGAAGAGAAAAATGGTTAAGGTCTTTCTCTCTAATCTCTATATCACACACACTCTGTCTCTCTCTCTCTCTCCCTCTCTCTCTCCATTTTTTTTTTGTTATAGATTGTGTATGGAAATTGGTAAATTTTTTCCACACAGGATTGATTGTCCTGCTTTTAGGTTTGCTTCTTGACTGGAGCATTAGGTGCCTACTGTTTGTATAATTGCTATACGAGAAAAAAGGCTAATTGAAATATACTGAATGAGTATGTATTTATTTTCTACTGTTCTTGCCTCTGTATAGTAAGTGACCAGAAAAATAACAAAACGGTTTAGTGCTAATCCATGTGGCATTGCACTGGCTTTGTGTTTGGCTCTATATTCAAGTTAAATAAGATCATTTGAAATTGGAGAAAGAGGATATCTTAATAAGATCATATTCAAGTTTTCTGTATATTTTTCTCTTGATAGAAATTAATAATGAGAGAGCTAGACGTAAAACTTGCACACGCCTAATAGCCTGTCATGTAAAGGAAAATATCCTTTTCCATTGGACGAGCAATAGTTCCTCTCATGTTTGATGCTACAACTGATGTTGAACACATTCAATTGTTCAGGAGCACCTAACAATCTTGCTTGGAGGAAACCATTCCAATAGATCACATAAAAAAAAGACACTAATACCTAAGAATATACCCTCTGCTACTAATTTTGTTACTTTGTTTTTGAACGAACTCTGCAAATTGAGTGTATAGTATGTTGAAGAAAATGGACCGCAACTTGGTTTTGGCTACATACTAAGTTAAGATGTTGTATTGTGAAAAATTGTTAAATGCTTACGAAATAACTATCTTTTTGACCAAACTAAAAGCTACGGGTATGGTTAAGCTGCAAGTATTATAAAAAAATGGAGTTTCTTGTTTCTTAATAATGCAAAAGGAAGCTCCCATTTACTTGCCATTGCCACTTGAGAACAAGTTGGGCTTTAACCCTGTAAAGTGATTGTTGTAAATCTCAAGAAGTTAAGCCTTTAATATGATATGAATTCAACAAGATTGCATGAAACAAACTTTTCATTGAATGAGATGAGTATCGTGCTTGTTAATGCTGGTTCAGGTGCACTTTTGAAGTTAATGATTATTAGTCTATGAGAAAACACATACTCAGGTGCATGTTACGTTATAAATGCACTGCTTTTGGTGAAGATAAATAAAAATGGATTACTTGCAATCTTGCATTGCTTCCCTTAAAGAAAAACTCCAAAAAGAGTTGCTTTTGCATATTCTCTCCCTTGAACTCAGTTGACTTGCAATGTTGGTTATACTTATATGAATATAGTAAGCTATGAGTGAGGCAAATTGACGGGAAAAAACGTACTTATATACATCAAAGTCCATATAAATAGGAGAACTTAAGCAGAGATTATCTGAATGGATGACGTTTCCTCAACACGTGCTATCTTTGTAGTGCCACAGCGTTGAGATTCTCCTATAAATTTATCTAAAAAACCCGCAAGAATGCTTCCAAAATTTCAAATCTCCATACACGCGAATGGCTCCAAACGGGTTCTGTAGAACAAACGCGATAAATAAGAAGCGTTGGCCACTCATTAATCTTGGAGATGAGACAGATACTAATCAGTAATCACATCTCAGTTTTGGACTCGTAGTCCAAGTGCATGGTGGTTATATGTTGAAATTTCGTTGCTCGTATTATGAGAGAGAATTGCACACCTTACGACAAAAAAATTGTAAAGGAAAATTTGTTTGTGTTGAATCTAATGTCTTTTGAGCTCTGCTCTAAAGGAAAATTGAAAGCATACTATATTAATAGTACAAGTTTGCTTAATATTTATTGTTTTTTTTTTTTACTATCAGTTTTTATTGTTTATCATTACTTGTCCTTATCATTGAGTATTGTTAATGTGTCTTAAGCCCATTAATTAAGAAACTAATGAATTAATAAAAAAGTATTAAAGTTCAAGCTTTTTATTCGTTTAGGATTTCATCTGTGTCACCCGAAAATGTCAGTTTCGAAATAAAACTTATTGCTGTCTCACGTTGAAAATTTTATGGCTTGGCTAGAGCATGCATACCCGTTGCGATATTTTGCACTCCCAATAGTTACTATCATATTTATGGTGCATACGCGTGGTCTAAGGTGACGCCATACAATAATACGAACCAGAATAAACGATTGACTACTTGGTACGTTGATACCATATTGCCATATCATACAATAATACAGAAGAACCAACGAGGTTGGCTCTAGAGAAAGTGATTAGCTCCTCCTCAAGTTAAGGAATATTAGCGATCAGTGTTAGTAATCAGTGACGGATCCAAAAACTTTAAAAAGGAGGTTGATTTTTTTTCTTTTTTTCTTTTTTATAATTGTTTAATTATTTAAATTTTAATAAATATTAGTTTCTAATTTTTTTTTACTATTTTTACACATAAAATTAAAACTAAATTTATATTAAATGATAATAAGAATAAACACAACTAATTTTATACTAATTATCACTTTAAACATTACAATAAAATAACAAATACAACTAATTTTACACTAATTAATCTTAACTATTATTATAAAAACAACATATAAAATGAATTACATATATATATATATATATATATATATATATATATATATCAAAAGTTCCAAGAAAGATGGACTCGGACATATGCCTACCTCTCTAGATTCGCCTCTATTATGTTAATCACACTTTCTAACACTATTTCATCACTTAATAGGATTTTTAACCCAAAAAGATTATAACATGGGTCATCCTGCTTGCTTGAATGCTTGTTCCTTTCTGCGGTCAGGCTGTAGTCCACAAACCACCAGTTGATGCATTGCACACTCTGAAATTATTGAATTGTAGAATGGAAAATTAATGGAACCAACAGGTACGTACGACCCAAAATAATTTATTTCTGTCTCCTCCCTCTGTTTGATTGGTTATTTTCCAAGTCCTTTTACAGAAGATTATCTATAAATTCTAAAGAGAGAAATCTGAAGGGGATTTAAATTATTTCCTGTTAGTCAATAATTAACAATAGTGTTTTCCCAACAGAAAAAAGATTGAGGGGACCCTAATATAAAGAAATTAATAACAGTGCGCAATATATTATTTATGTGTGGCTCTTAGCAAAAAACTCTCCTGTTATTAGGGTAGAATGCTGAAAGTGATACTTGATATTGGAAATCTAACAAGCATAGACCTCTAATATATTTACAGAGTTGGGGTGTTGATGAATTAATTATAGCCCTACAATATGAGGCTATGATTGAGCTGAACTTCGTGGTAGCCCTAATAACTCTTGTAAGACACGAGGATTTTTGGTGTGATAGGCTTTAGGCAAGAAGGTCATCTAACATTTTTTTTGTTGCCACCGATGCTATTTGTTTTGCATGAATTAGAGAAGTGAGAAGAAATTATAGGAAGAAGGCAGAGGAGTGACTAATTACTTCTTTGATTTTCACCTTGTTTGTCCCGTCATATTTTGTCTTTCCTCTCCTGCTGGAAAACAAGAGAAGAAACAAAATTTATAAATTTTATTATATATTTTTATACATGTATTGTTATTGAAGAAACCCCGAGCATATCAACAAAGAATGTTGTTATCCTATAATTTGAAAGTTATCAGTTTAATCTTACAAACAATGTCTTCACTTAATTAAGAAAATAAGATTGTGTAAGTCTACTCTCTCTGAATCTCATCAGGAATCCAGGATTATGTTTTGTTCGTATGATTTTTATTATTATTTTTTATTGCAATCAACTAAAGAAAAAAAGAAAGATTCGAGAGAGAAGATTCAACTAAAGAAAGAGAAAATATTTTTCTTTCTATAGTTGATTACTAGAGAAAAAAGAATAAAATGCATGTGAATAAAAGATAATCCTGTTCACTTTTGCCCCCCTTTTCTTTTATATTATATTTAGTATTTTTTTCCTTTTTCTTCCACAAAAGCAAAGGACTCCCAATCATTATAGTAGGAAGACTAAACAAAAATAGAAGAGTATTAATTTTTCTTGTCTTTTTTTTTATTTCTGGTGTGTTTGAGTGCAAACAGTGTAAAAAACTTATACTGATAATGCATACTAATTAAATCCTTTTAAAGAAAATTGAAAAACAAAAGGATGACTAATTTTATTTTAAAATTGATAAAATTATATTGTGTATATATAAGTAATTAAATTTTTATATTTTTTTTTTATAAATCACATGTATTTTGCATGAAAGACAATTATAATCAAATCAACTATGATCAGTA
>PYAF01004229.1:1299278-1314138 GCA_007407185.1 Glycine tomentella
ACTATTTACTATTAAGCTCAAATAATCTGGTATTAATTAATTCATGCTATAGGTGATAATTAATATTTAATAATATCATATCTTTTTAAAAAAAAAAATATAGAAAAGTTTACTTCTGCTGAAAATTCTATTCTGTCCCTTTTTTTTTTTAAAAAAGTTTAGTAAAATAAATTAAGAAAATTTCAGTTATTTTATAAAAATTAAAAAAAAAACTTTTTAAGAAGAATTGGGAAAAGATTAAAGAATATAAAATAATGACTTTTCTTTTTCTTTTCCTTCATTTCACTCTCCTAGATCATCTCTTTGGTCTCCCTCCTTTCTTTGATTTTTTTTTTTTTTTATAGTTAAAACAACTAAAAATTATCAAATAAGTTGTCCTCTACTTCTAAAACTTTTTAACATCGAAGGAAAAGCCGAGGCCCAAGACTAGGAAGGAAATTGTAAGGTACCAAGCTTTGTGACACGCTAAATTATTTTTCCCTTCCATGTATTCATTAAAATAAGGTGTACTTTTTATATAAAATTTTACATTATATATTATATGACAGTTTTGTCTTCTACATAAATATTCATAAACTTCAATAAAATATCTCCTATTTATTATTCATGAATGAATAAATATATCCAATATTAAAAAAAATCATTGAAAGACCTTTGAGGTCGCATCATTCCTTGACGTTAGCATTTGATTTAGGAGAATTATCCGATGTAATAAGATATGGTGCCAAAACAGGTGTTGAATACATGGATTATCAAGCTCAAATAAGTTGTTGAGTGTCGAATAAAGAGTGGTTATCACAAAGGATCAACTTTATAAGTAGATAGGGCTATCTTCCACCCAAACCAGTCTTCTCATGATTTGTTGAAAAAATTAACAAGTCGTTTTCTGTTTGTGCACCTCTTGGAAGTCATAAAGGACAATGCCCCGCGATAATCAAATTACCACAAACAAATCTTGCACTTTCATATTTGCCATCGTGATTGGCCTAATTAGGTTTCTTGATCGAGTGGTTAGAGGCTAAAGCAGACAGATTATTAGAACATATTTAATAGTAAATCTCAAATTAAAATGTTAAATCATTTTTATAGATCTTAATAATATCACATAAAATTAAAAATTTCTTAATATCTTTAACATTTTTTTATTTTGTGATAAATCTTAAATTGAAATCTTAGATAATTTTAACGAATCTCACGTGGATTTCATTTTTTAATATTTAAAATTTAATTTAATTAATTAAGTAAATAATTAATTTTAATTAATAAAATATAAAAAAATATAAATATTAATAAAACATGTAATTAATTTTAACTTTTAATTTTATTTTTTATTATTCCTCCTCCCCTTCCAAACCCTTCCCCCTCTTCTCCCCCTTTTATTTTTCTTTCCCCCCACCAGAGAAAGAGAATAAAGAAAATTTAGTCATTATGAAATATGAAAAAATTCGTCCAAAATAAATTTGCATTAAAATTTAGGATGTATTAAAATAAAAATGATTGAAAAATAAATATATTATAAATTAAATAAAAAAATACTCCAACATAATTATTAAATTACTTACTTTAAAGATAAATTTCACCGTAAAAATTTGTCTCCAAGATAGCATGTTTAAATCAATTGGATTGTTGGGCTTGAGCCCTACAGGTGTAGTGTGAATGTGACACTGTCACTGATAAAGATCCATCTTAGGAAGCAACAATCACTTTCCAACCCACCGCCAACTGCGCAAAATAGATAATAATAAATCATCAATCAATCTAAATATGTATGTATGTGAAACAAATAACACTATTCTACACACATTTTTTAATCAAATCCTGTCTTATTATTTTTGAAACGTATAAATTAGAAAGTTTAGAATTATATCGTCATTATTATTCTAGTTTTATAAGATTTTACACAAATAATCAAAATTATATAATGTTATTGAAAAGTATAATACAAAGTGATACAATGATGGATAAGGATTCCTCAGTACTCACGTACATGCATTCCAAATTAACACTGGAATTAGGAAAGAAACCATGAAAATAAAAGGTTATTATGCTATAAGAAAAAAGGAGAGTGTAAGGAACTATGCTGCCACTGATTAAGTAATGTAACAAAAATAATTAATTAGTTTAAATGAATAGATAGTCATTTAATTCCTCGTTGATAAATTTATAGTTAATAATATATAAATAAGTAATGAATTGAACTTCTCTAAAAAAAAGTAATGAACTGAACTAAGTAATCAATCTATTTTTTGGTACATAACTTAGTAATTAATTAATAATATATTTGTTGTCGATCTGGTGCGGGTAGGATTATCCACTCTCAAATAAAACAAGTGTTGGCTTTCAGAAAATCAGTTATTTGACTGAATTATCTTTATCGATAACCAGAGTTGTTTCCTCCTTGGAACAATATATTAACATTAATTACTAGCCGACTATTTGGCCACCAATAATGTAAGTCACGAGGTGATTAGGCATCTTCATATAAACTCTTCCGTGTTTTCTATTGTCGGCTTCATTTTGTGCTTTATGTGGTAGGGTTTTAAGCATGGATTCAAATTTTCAATCCGAGAGATATTTCATGGTTACACTCTTTAGCAGTAGGGATAATAGTAATAATTTTAAACTGAAAAGATAATTGAATCAAAAATATAAATAAACAAGCATTTACTGATACTTGGTGCCCAAGCAAAATGAATCACTCTTTAGTTTTTTCCTTTCTAGATTGTAGATACGCTTAATTTATCCACTCCTATATAATTAGACAATGATGATATATATATATATATATGTTTTTTTTTTTTTTTATGGAAGACAATGATGATATTGGAACCACGTTTTTCCAAAATCAATCATGCAAAGAACAACACATAAAAAGTCTTCGTTCAGCGTGCAACCTACTAATGTCACCCCGTGTTATCATGTTTATCCACGTTCACGTTGCACACTTTGATTTTATTTATACACAAGCTCGTTGGTCAAGTCATTAGTCATAGGCTTGAAATGTATCAGTGGGAAAATTACGATAAAAATCAACTTAGCAAGTAACTAGGATAAACGAAACTAATTGAAAATTTCGAGCATCGTACTATGGTATTAATTAGATCCTTTTCAACGATAAGCTATTTAATTTTTTATTTCTTTATAGGAGAGGGCAGAATGTAGTATGAACTACACGTCTACATGCCAAATATTCGGTAGCCGCGGGTGTTAAATATTCAGGGAAAGGATTTTACCACTTGATAGTCTTAAGTCTTATCTAATTTAAGTAGAATTATCTTCTTTACAAGTCTTATCTAATTTAAGTAAAATTATCTTCTTTTTTTATGATACAAGAGTAGAAATGATCTTTAGTGGAAAATACTGTGTATACCAAAAATGAACTACATGGTAAGAGTTGCAGTTCTATTTCTTCGCTTGCCAGTTGATGCCGAAATTTCACAAGTATTGGGCTCCCAAATTAGTTATATTTTCCTTTTTTTTCTTCCTAAAACAGAAAAAATGGGACGGTAAGGAAAGTGAAAATTAGTGATGTATGAAATTATGATGTTTCTTTCTACACCTAAACAAATCATTCAGCACCTCATTTCAGTTTGGAAAAGGTAATCTGAAATAAAAGTTTTACATTTTGGATTACTATTTTTGAAATGAAAGGGAGTTGTTGAGTGATATTTTTTGGATACAAGAAGAAATGTCCATGGAACTATGAATGCATGCACTTCTCAATCTTCATCCATCCTATTTTATTTAAAAATAGACGGTACAGTGACTGGACCGACTTCCAGCCGAATAAGGATCCAACAAACTTATGCATCTTGGCCCTATTGAAGTCTAACAAACATTAGAGAACTTGGGCCCAAAACTCCCAAACCCAACTATAGCCTATTGGCAGTTCCAAAAGAGCAATTGCTAAATAAGCTTCTATTTACTAAATGTAACCTCCTTTTGTATTTTGGATATTTACCAAGGTTTTCGAAACCTGTCGGGCGGGTTCAACCGGCTGGACTGGGAACCGGTCTGTCATCCGGTCCAGGTGATGCTCAAACCTGATAAAAATCGATTAAGAAACCAGTGAACCATTGGTTACGAAACCAGTGAACCGGTAGAAAACCAATGGTTCACCAGTTCTGAGCAGGTCTAAAAAATGTTGCTCGCAAGGTGAACTTTGACAGTTTGGCCTTCTCCGATCCCATTTAGGTGCTCCTTCTCTGATAAATTTTGACATTTTTGGACACTGGTCTCAATTATTGATCCTCCTATTTGAATTCATCTACTATCTTTCCAATCATTTTTTAGGCTGTGGAAAACCCAAAAATCTCTCACTCATTGATTGACATGTGTGTTAACTCTGTTTTTTTTGTTCTTTTTAACAATAAGTGTTCTTCTGTCTACTACTCTAAACCCGTTTTTATTGTGGGAAGAAAAAGACGCCACTGATCTAATCACATTTAAATCAAAAGCTTGAGTTGTTAAGTTCAAAACTATTTTTTATCATTAACAAATTGGATTTTCTAATTTCTTTAACTGAAGAGGAGTTCAACTCAGCCTAGACAATAGCTATAGTGCTTAATTCTTGTTATTCTGATTTCTCAATTTTGTCTGGCTCAAAGTAATCTAGCTAGGTTGCCACTTGCAATATCCATTGAATATAACTACCCACAACAGCATGTTAAATAACTGAGAGAAGAAGAAACCATCTTTCTGTCCATAGATTTTTTAACTTCATGTAGAGGAAGAAAATTATATGAAGACGGAAGAAACGGAACATTGAAAACAACTTTGCAGCATGTTTAAGACATTTAGATAGAAGAATTCATGGAAGAATTCCTTCTATCCAATAAAAAAAGAACCTAAAAATACTTTTAATGCTACTACTGTTGTTGCTCATATCTTTGCCAGACCCAAACCATTTCATTCAAAGAAGGTTTCAAGTACTGGTCCCAGAATTTCCAATATTCCAATGTGTTTCCAGCAATTTTCGTCACCTCAACAATATGAAAGGAAGATGTAACTTCAAAAATTTCTGCATCTATAGTGAGTTGGCCATTTATCCCTGCCTTGCATCCTTCCAATCTAACAACTCCATTTTTCTTCAAGATCTTAAATCTACCATCTATTTGTGCTATCTCTTCAAGCATTGACACAATGGTAGAAGGTGGTTTTCTAGTAGTAAATCTTGCCAATTGTCTTTCATTCTGATCATCCTCAAACAAACCAGAAAGATCAAAACCTGAAGAGATTGATATCAAATCAAATGCATTGAACTGATATAGCTTCATGGGGCTATCTTCTTTATTTGACATTGGACTACCATCTGAATCTGAATCTGATGAAGACGCAAATGCAGCTTGAACATCTGAGATATCCTTAGCATTTCTAGGGGACAATGGTGGCAGCTGAAATGCTTCAATCTGCACGTACCCCTTTCTAAACCAACGGCTTTGCACAATCTTAGCAATACCAATTCTTGTTTTTGGATTGGGATCAAGGATCCTATAAATAAGCATTTTAACATCTGAAGAGAACCAATGCGGGAACTTGAAATCTGCTTTGATAATCTTCTTGTACATCTCCATAAGATTTTTATCATTGAAAGGAAGAAAACCTGCCAAGAGAACAAAGAGAATGACCCCACAAGACCAAATATCAGCCTTGGCTCCATCATATCCTTTCTTCTTTATAACCTCGGGAGCTACATAAGCTGGAGTGCCACATGTTGTGTGAAGAAGGCCATCATTCTCCCTGGATTCCACCAATGCACTCAAACCGAAATCCGTAACTTTGAGGTCCCCATTCTCATCAACAAGAAGGTTCTCCGGCTTGAGATCGCGGTGACACACCCCTCGGCTGTGGCAGTGACCAACAGCATCAATCAGCTGCTGGAAATATTTTCTTGCCACATCCTCCCTCAACCTCCCTCGGCACACTTTATCGAAAAGTTCGCCACCTTTCACCATTTCCATTGCAAAATATATCTTTGTCTTGCTTGCCATGACCTCATGAAGCTGCACAATGTTGGGGTGCCTCACAAGGCGCATCAGAGATATTTCGCGCTTGAGTTGCTCCTTCATCCCCACCTTAATCACCGACTCTTTGTTGAAAACTTTGATGGCGACGCTCTGCCCAGTCTTCAAGTTCCTTGCGTGGTAAACTTTGGCGAAATTGCCTTGGCCAAGAAAATGTCCAACCTCGTACTTTTGCATCAGAATTGTTGCCTTGTTATCCATTCCTCCTGATTGCTGAATGTGGAGGAACAAAGGAAGAACAATGGCGGGTTAAGAGCCTGAAAAAGGACTAAGATCACTTAGCAGCAACACAGAAGATTGTCCTATGCTCTCCATTTTGTTAATGTGGCACTTGGAGCAAGGAAAATGTGAAGGCTTAGGAAGTTGAGTGGAGGAACCACATGCCTATGGCAGGGTTGAGGGGTGTTCCTCTTGGTGCAGAGAGATGAAGACTTGACAAAAGCTGTTATACGTTGGAGAGGAATTTAAGCTAATCAAGGCCCAAAAGTGGCAATGTATAAAAATAGAGAAATGAAGATAAATATAAGGAATGGTTGTGTATTGTTTCGTGTTTGCGGTATGGTTTTTAGATGCTTCTGCACTTCAGGGGCATCACAGTATTTACCAAAATTACTCTCACTTCAATAAGTTGAGGACAAAAGACTACTTTTCTCACTCATTCTTCCGTTTCAAATTGCACAACCTGAATTTTGAACTCGTCTAGTTTCGGTACATACCATCAGATATGCCCAGCTCTTTCAAATGTTACTATGTTAGCAAATGGTTAATAAACTAGTTTAGTAGATACTTTTGAACTGAAATTTTCAAATTCTCCTTTGTTATCCAGTCCAAAAAAAAAAAAAAACAACTTCTCCTTTGTTGTCTTTGTATAGGTACCAAAACAAGTAAAGTCTAGATAGTAGTGTGCCTAATAGGTATTATATATAAATTGTCATATAGTTAAAAATTCTTTATTTTCGTAATAATTATATTATGTTAAATATAGTTAAAATCTTTATATTAATAATGTATCAAATTAGCACATTATGGACGCCCATTATAATAAGATGTTCCAAATCTTAATATACCCAATTAAAATCTTTACTTTTTTCATTTTATTTTCCAAATAAACCCTTATTTAGTTTTTTTTAACAAAATATAAAATCACCAAAATTAATTTACTTTATAATTGAAATTAACATTTTTCTATTAGATAAAATAAAACTATAATTACGATTACATAATTCGGTTGGTGAATTTTTTTAATAACATCTAATAAATAAATATTATATTTAAATACTATATTAAACATGCACTTTAGAAAAAAAATTATATAACTGTTGAATATATTAATAAAATAACAAACAAAAAGAGAAAGAACAAAACAATTATTGTTCTAGTTTATAATAATACATTTTTTGTATCAATAAAACTATAAAAAAAATATTAAACATATAAATAGTTTAATATAATGGACAATAAAATCACTTACTATAAAGATAATTATAATTGACAAAATATTCACTTACTACAAAGATAATTAAATAAAAATATTTTAATGATTAAGTTATAATTGAGTAAGCAATGAACTTAATTTCAATACCATAACCTGAATCGCATTGTGTGGTGAAGGATTGAGAATATGAGAGAATTCACATGCACATATAGCCAAGAACCGATCCGTGTTTGTGATTATTGAAGCCGTCTAAACACCTAAGAGCAAGAACTTTAGTGTTCAACTTTGGATTATAAAGCTGGCTAAAGATTGATATCACTACTACAAAATCTGTTTTCCACTACGGTTCTGGGCGCATTTCTACTATGGTCATACGATTGTCGTCGATATAGACATCGTTGATTTGTGCGTATTTTCACTACGGTCGATGGATCGACTTTGAAAAGTTATTTCAACTACGGTTATTATGCCAACCGTGTTTGAATAGTGAGATATCCACTACGGTTCTATTGTATGAATCGTCTTTGATTAATCGGTTTTAAAAAAAAATTCCATCATTTCTACTACGATTCTGATAACTAACCTACTTTGATTAATAGTTATTCAAACACGGTTCGCATAATAACCGACTTTGATTAATGGCTATTCAAACACAGTTGATATGAAGAACCGACTTTGATTAGTGGCATTTCTACTACGGTGGGTATGAAGAACCAATTTTGATTAGTGACCATTTCTACTACCCTACAGTGAAGAGATCTTGGGGTATCACAGCATTTCAAACAACTTGCATATCAAAAATGCAATTAAATCCTAAAAAAAACATATTATATAAGCACATTCACACATATAAAATATTATGTATAATAATATATATAATATTATATAAGCCATAGCTAATTGAATTGTAAATTATACAATAACAACTATCAATAATCAAAATTCAATAACAACACAATTAACAATTAACTACACATGTCTAAAGATAAATAGATAGATGTATGCATACACATTGATGGCAAGATGGCAAGATGGCAAGATCGTAGACCTCTTCATGATATATAGAATACACATTGATTGAACTAAAGGAAAATGAATTGTTATAAATAATAAATAATTTAAATGAAAGAACTTCCAAAAATAAAGATTGAGGTGAACAGGTTAATTTTAATTTATGAGAAAATTGTAATTCATTTATGAGAAAATTGTAATTCAAATGAAAGGGATTGAAGTTGAAGAAAAGGGAACTTGCTAAATGCTAAGGCTAACTACCTAACTATAACTATAAGTAACAGTGTGAAAAATATAGTGCACACTGACCCAGTAGAGTAAATTGAAGTGCCCCTGGACAATTGACAGTAACCTGTGAGGAAGATGCTTGAATCAGAGTTGAATCAGATTGTATTTCGTCTGGAGAGTAATTGGCAGTCATAGGAGTTGAAGTAGTCCGCTCCACATCATCACCATTTGAAGCTTCAAGACTCTCATGTTGTTTCTTAAATAGTCGACAAAGGACATATGGATTCTGTGATAAGTCAAATCAATCAAATTTAACAAGTCAGCAACATACACCATCATCATCATATACACTCTAATCTAAGATAACATAAATTGCAGTAGCTTTTTGGAGATGCTGCTTCCAAAAAAGTTGAATAAAAGCTTGAGTTTTGCATTACTCAGATGGCAGTTTTGTAGCTCCTGCATCCCCAACCCCAAGTCACAGCAATGAGAAGAGTAAGTAGCTATCCTTTTTAAAATAAAAGAGATGATAATTGTTTCACCTTTGATATCATTGGCTTTGTCTATCCCGAAGACAGTAGCTTAAAATTAGAAATTCCAACATCAAAATTGCAACTCTGACATAGTATAAATTAATAAGCTTTTATTTTATTTTATGATCAACTTAAAATGATCATGCTCAAAAGGGAAAATCAAACCATCATTTATAAATCTTCACTTTTTTTTTATTGTCATTGGACCACCACCATATATATTTACCTTTTCCACAAGCTGAATCAGAACAGAAATCTTAGTGCATGTTTGGAAAAATAATAACTTCCTGGATTTAATCTCTCAGAAGAAACAAACAAGTGGATCTTCAAAATAATCTAAACCAAACATGCAATTAATATGTTAATACAACTAATCATGAAATTGAAATATTTTACCTGCAAATCAAGAGAGAAAGGGACATCAGTGTCTTCCATTTTGGCTGCCAGAGATAAGCACCCCACAGCCAACAATTGCATTGTCCAAGCTCTGTGCTTCTGCAAATGAAAAGATCAGATCAAGAAACCATTTGAGAAGACAACATCAGATTAAAAACCTTTGAGAATTCAATTAGATTAATTGACTTACTGGTAATTCATATGCAGAAAGGAAACTGTCCAAGTAGTTTATGGATAGATATGAACAGAGGGGTCCAAAACCAAAGTGTTGTTGAACCTATAAAACAGGAACATTTGTTCATTAGTTAGACCATGTTATTGTGCCAGTGGATTATAAGCTGCTTGAGCATAATAAAGGAGCCATGGATAAATATCTTTTACGTATACATCGAGTATAGAAACCATTCGGTAACTAAATTCCAAGCAAAACACATCTTGTTTTCCTAGTAAGCACGCCATGATATTAAGAAGATCAATGAGTTATATTTATTACAACAGAACTAAGTTTCAGTTTTGTTACTTATTTACTAATTACCATTGAAAAACTAGAAATTTCCTTACTTGAAACCACAGAAAAACTATGAAATGAGACAAGGCCAACAAAAGCACAAACTGGTGTAATCAGTCAGCCACATTATTGACCCTTACACCTTCCTAGCTAAGTATCTGATGTAAAACTGGAATCGAAACCAAGTTGAATATCAACTAGGTAAAGCATCCAGCTGAAGGAACCCAAATCAAATGTGAGTACACTTCTAGCAATAAATCAAGTGGGCAACTATCTCTTCTTCCAAAGTACAGGCTATACTTAAAAAGTAAAAAATCACATATTAGCAGAGTTGGCTACACTTGGGGGCCAGTGAACTAATGTGAAATCAAATAAACTGATGTTAAATTCAAAAGCAAAATCAACCTTGCTTGTGTTTTTTAGGAGACAGGTGTAGTTAAAAATATATAATTCATGATCTACATTAGGAAATATATCTAGAACAGACGTGAGAAGATGCACAATAATGAAAGGGTTTGGAATTCTTCATGTTTTTTTAAAATTAATGTAAGGGGAGAGGGTCATGTTGAATGATTAAGAAAAAAACAGCATAAACAGTTCCTTATCCATATAAAACTCACTTACCTTTCATTATGGTTGTGGTCTATATTTTCATATCACATGTATAGAAAAGACCCTTAACACAACTCTTTAGAACAGATACAATTACCGGCCGGAAGTATTTAATGCAGCCTATCAACCCTTAATAAGTTAATGAAAACATGAAATCAGAGTTCAGGTCTACACATCATAAATGGGGATACAAATTCATCAGCACACACCTAACATTCATATTATAAGTTAATGAAACTGGACGAAAGAGTAGAGAAACCAGAAGCTGAACGAGGAGGAGATGGCTAAGTAACATATTAGCCTTTTTCACTGTTTATAGTATGCTACAAACAAGGCAGGAACAAAGCTCGTTGCTGAAGCCAAGCTTAATTAAACTAAGTAAAGTCCAGTTTCTTAAACCTCCTTTGCTTTGAGATATAAAAGAATGTCATAGGAAAATTAGATGACAGATAAACTATTTCTAATATACGAGTGAGGAAGAAGGAAAGACTATAACAATCTGTTGAGTGGGAGGGGGGGGGGGGGGGGGGGGGGGGGGGGGGGGGCGGCGGCACTGCAGATGACCGAAGGAAGTTGAAGTATCATGCGTATGGGTGTCTGTTTCGTGGATAAAGCCCACATCGAGCAGCTTACTAAGTTGAAGTAAACTCTATGCTATAAAATGTGAGAGCTACTACTCCCTTAAGGCACGGAGCCGTGTGGTAAGCACAAAGCGAACTATTCTTTCGCCTTTTACTAAAGAATACCGTGTGCTTGCCACTTAAAGCGGCATACGCCTATTTTTTGACATGGGTCTTCTAACGAGGACCCTGGTATACAGTTAAATTTTTCTTTTATAAATATTCAAATTAGGATGAGGCTTTAGTTAAATTCTAGATAATTTTAATTTCCCTGGTATTCAGTTTTTTATTTTTTAAATTAGGAGGAGGCATTTAGTTAAATTCTAGATAATTTGGTTATTAAACGAAAAATACTCTGAATTTTAGTTGTTTTATATTTTAATTCAAATTTCAATAAAGTAAATTAATTAACTTATTGGTTCACAGATATTTATATGACATTATTGATTCACAGATATTTAAATGACATTATTGATTCACAGATATTTAAATGACATTATTGATAATGGAATTTTCTGGTATTTTATCTTTAAGTAAACTATGACTTTTCAAACATTTCTTATTTTAATTTTGTATTTTTTAATGAAAATTCATGTGAAAACTGTTTAATTTTACATCTTTGTAGATTCACCTGCATTAGGCGCACAGGTGAATGTAACTATTTAAGAGACCAACTTGTCCCTTTATCTTCTCTATATTGACAAAATTGACCCCTTCTCTATATATAAAATTAATAATTTATTTTTTCACTTTTGTCTCCACATTTCACGCCATTCTCGTCTTTCTCTACCGGTGAAGGAAGTTTCATTTCACCATTTTATCCATGGTGAGTGTTATTGCCGCAACTACTTGTAGGAAGAGGTTATGTTTATTTGATCATCATCAAAGGTTAATGTCAACAACGTTGCAATAAATTTAGAATATATTAAGTGTGACATGGAGACTTACAATCCAGAATTTAAAATTGATACGAATAATGACTGGAAAGTGTTCTCCAAAGAGTTTATCAGCAGTGATATGAACTCTTACGTACCCTTCATGTTTTTTCTGTCACTCAATGCCATGTCATCCAAGCTATTATTGTTACTTCAGTTTCCCCTATTTTCTTTCAGCTTTTGTTTCAACATTATGTAGCTTTTGCATCAGGCACAGCAATTCAATACAGCATCATATGGTTCTTAGCTATCGTGTTGCATGCCATCTCGGTGGCCATGGTTTTGGCAGGGTTAAAGGAGCAAATCTTGTGCTCAGTTTATAGGCTCCATGTATGCAATGCTTCTATTAATGAAAAGTGGTGTGAATTGTGGAGAAGACAGAGTAGTGGTCATTTTCATTAGTTCATCCAATTTATAATCAAGTTGGTCCTTTTTACATGACAGGCTGGCGTGTGGCTAGTTAGATGTAATCAGACATTTGATGTGTCATCTACTCATCTCAGTCTTTGGTGTTACACTTACATGACAGTATCTAATAGAAGAACATTGACAATTTACGAATTCAGAGACTATTTTATCATTTAGATGTTAGGTGTCAAGTAACCCCTACAATTTTAGAGACCAAATTTACGATTCGCATTTTATTTATTTATTGTTAAAAGGATAAATAGGAGAGGATATTATTTGAAGATAGAAAGATTATCAAAGCACGTTTAACAAACCAAATATTTCCAGCAGTAATGCTGTTTTCATTGCCACTGCTGTGGGGTTGTATCACCGTGATCTCCGAAGATGCTCTCTTAAAAAGAAAAAGATCACTTCAAAGTTTCAGACTATGGTTGGATCGCATTGTTTTGGAATCCAGAAACCGTTGAATAGAAACATAAAATTTAGTCCCACATCGGGAGCGTGTGCCTCAATAGACTTAGAAGTTGTCCTACATAATGGTACCCGTTAGCAAGCTTGAGTTATTTTTGCACCTGGGGCAATGGCGGAGGTAATGAGGTTCTAACGGGAGGAAGGTCTTTTGTAGAATGAAAATTATTTCCATAGTGCTTCTGGGATTGGTGCCCAAGGCATTCGAGGATTTCTGGAAGGATGGGGATTCCTTTGCAGCCCGATGCCAATTTATCGTAGTGAACAAGAACAGAAGTTACCATAGGCTTGTATTATATGCCTACAAGTTCAAGTTTTCGGTGAAGTTTCGCACTTTTCAGTAGTTTGATCGAGTAAAAACAATTTCTGCTAACAGTTAATTCACCCAAACAATCCTTTTGGATAGTTTGGAATTCGGATGTGGTTCAAGTTTCGGGTCTTTGCTAAGCCCCAACAAGAAGTGAGAAGTGTGCGTCATCTCTAAGATGAAGCAATACACGAACGAGCACAACAAAAGAAGTGGGAAATGTGGATAATCACTGAGATGAAGGAATACATGAACGAACACAACAAGTGTCGAAGCTATTAGAAGTTAGAACTTAGAAGTGGAAAATTATACGGGAAGATATCCATGCCGTGAAATTTCCAAACATCTTCCCGCGAAATTTCCACAAAAGGAAACAAAAATTAGACAATTAACTTAAGTCAGTTTGACACTGGCCCCGGCAGAAGCCACCAAAGGTTGCCGCTTAAATGCATTGGTAGCAAGTCCTTCTTAACATCTGCAAATCATTTTTATTTGAAACAAAAAATATTTATCATTAAAAAATGCATGTAAACTACTAGTATTTGATAAGAATATTTTGTCATTGTAATTTATGTAGTTAAATTTTTTTACAAGAAATTTATGTAATTAGTTTCTTAAGAATGTATATTAATCTTGAAAAAACAATAGGAAATGGAAAAAATATTTTTTTATTTGATAATTGTTAACCTAATGACATTGAATTAAGAAATAAAAAATGAAATTTCTTATTAATCACTACTAAGTTAAGTTGCTTTAATATAATTTTAATATAAATATAAAATACAAAATTATTTATTTCTAGTATAAATATATGTTTTAAAAATATTTTGTTTTAGTATAACAACCTGCTTCAAATTTATTTATTTTTAATTTATTTCTTTATTTAATTTTTTAACGAATAACTATCAAATATACTTGCAAACATCCAAACATTAATACATACACACACAAATGCATACACACACACACACACATATATATATATATATATAAAATAAAAAGACATTACAAATATATTAAAAATTATAATAATATAAAAATTTGTAAATTATAAACTGTACGAGTTATTACAGAGTAAAAATGTGAAAAACAAAAATGAAACACAAAGCCATAACGAAAACATGAACTAACATCACTATATTGAGGCACAAAAAATATTTCATGAATTTTAAGAACTAAAAATATAAATTTAAAAAAAAAATTGGTATTGAATACAAATTTTAATTTAAAAGATTAGAAAAAGGTTTATCCCAATTTTGAATTTATAATATTAAACTTAAAAATTCAAAAATAAGTTTGGATCAAGCCATACATTTTTTCAAGGTTTAAATGACACGTCTCATTATTTGGTGATTTATAATAATTTGATTCAATCA
>PYAF01004229.1:1314238-1326696 GCA_007407185.1 Glycine tomentella
AATACTCAAATCAAACATTTGAGTTCTTTTATAAGTCAAGCTTTTATAACGTTATTCTCTTATAATTTAAATCATTTTTTTATGATTCAAACTGTATTTAAAATATGTAAAGTACTCGTATTTAATCAGAATATTTTATCATTGTAATTTATGTAAATAATTTTTTTACAAGAAATTTATGTAATCAGTTTCTTAA
This sequence comes from Glycine tomentella, assembly GCA_007407185.1. Lineage (NCBI taxonomy): Eukaryota > Viridiplantae > Streptophyta > Magnoliopsida > Fabales > Fabaceae > Glycine > Glycine tomentella. Next base: position 1,314,435 of record PYAF01004229.1, read on the forward strand.
GAAATGTATATTAATCTTGAAAGACAAACAATTGAAAATGAAAAAAGTATTTTTTTTTATATTTATAATTGTTAACCTTATTTACATTGAATTAAGAAATCAAAAGAGAAATTTCTTACTAAAAAGTATTCCATTATTAATATATTGTAACCATTATTTTGAATGCACGTGCATGCCACCATGAGCTTCAATAAAAAAAATTAATCTGTAAAAAAACATTTTTATTCATATGTTAATTCATGACACTAGCTAGTAATTAAACTTTTTGTTTTTATAAAAAAATCTTGTACAACGAAAGTATATTTACATTACAATTTTATTAAGTTAATAACATAATTCAAATTGAATGAATACTATTGACTTAAAAAAAAACTTAGCCTAAAAAAGTCTAGAAAAACTTATTTTCTTGTGTGAGATGTTGAAATTGTTTGGTAACGATAGATTTGAGCCATAAAGTGAATTAGATAATAAAATTGGGAAGATGTGCATAGAGAAATGAAAGAGAGAGGCATCCCAATCAGCCTCCACGTTGAATCCGAAATCCCTCCCAGGGCGACACGTCTACACCCGCTTCAGGTTGTAGCTAAAAGTAAATCCACGCCCTTTCAACGTAGTCAAAGGTCGAAAATGAAAACTCAGAAAGCTGCACTGCACCACAAGGCTTCCCCCTCCCCCTCTTCGCAAAGCGTCAAACCCTCCTTGTAGCCAATTGCTGCGCGTAAGCCATGCACCCAATTACCCCTAAACACTATTCCCTACCGTGTCCTCTCCTCCTCCCTCCATCTGGTCACCCTCCTCCCTTTAAAGTTACACTCACTCTTAAGTTCATCACCCATTCATTCACCTCTCTCTTCTTCACCCTTTTTCCACTCATGAATCATCCCGTGGCCGATACTTTCACCCACTTCTACCACAACTGGGTTTGGAAGCTCGAGGAGATCCTCCACCAGCTCCTCCAGGTCTCCAAACAGAGAACTGAGGTGCTCAAAACTGAGCAAGAGCTGCAGGTTTTGGTCTCAAAAGTCACATCCCATTTAAAGGAATACTACACTGTCAAGTGGGCATCGGCACATGAAGACGTTCTCGTGTTCTTCTCGCCGGCGTGGCTGAGTCCTCTGGAGAATGCTTATTTGTGGATCACAGGGTGGAAGCCCTCCATGGTGTTCAAGCTTCTTGAAACTCTCGAGAAGCAAGCGAATGGTGGTGATTTTGTGATGGCGGAGGAGCAGGTTAGGAAGATCGAGGAGCTGAGGAAGAGGACGAGGATGGAGGAGGAGAAGGTGGAGAGGGAGATGGAGAGGCAGCAGGTGGCCATGGCTGACCGCAAGATGGTGGAGTTGGTCAAGCTCGCCGGCAGAGCAAGGAACAACGATGGTGGTGGTAGTGATGCGGTGGATGCGGTGGTGGAGGTGGCGTTAAAAGGGGTTCTTGCGGGGTTGGAGAGGGTCATGAAAGCTTCGGATTGCGTGAGGCTCAAGACACTCAAAGGGGTCTTGGATGTGCTTAGTCCAATGCAGTGTGTCGACTTCTTGGCTCTAAATATTGCTATGCAGCTCAGACTCAGACAATGGGGGAAGAAGAAGATGGACATTGCTGCTGCAGGCTCCACACTCAATGTGAATCAGGACAACTTATCCAAGTGTCATTCAACTAGTAGCTAGCCAAAAAAAAGAAGCCAAACTGTACATCTTTAATTAGGCTTAATTAGTTAATTAAGTTGTTCAGTACCTCATCATTAGCACAAATTAAGAAGTTGTTTAATTAGTTTATGCGGTGGTACTATAGCCAGTATACTCTTGTAGTTGCAATGTAAGAAAAGGAAAGAAATAGTAGATGAATGAATCTACCCATGATATCGTTTCTTTCCTTTATATAGCTAATTATTTAGTATTTTATAATTAATATATAAATAATCTAAGGCCGCACACATCCTTAATTAATGGATTCTATCCAAAGTAGGGGAAAGTCAACAACACAATTACAGAACACTTGCTTAAGATGTCACAGAGTTGCTGATGCTGATGCTGGTGATGGTGCTGGTGCGTTGCATCATCAGTTTATCCGCTCACCAACAGAGACGCAAATGTTAGGTGGGTGCATGATTCAGGGGCCACGCCACGCCTACGCCGACGCATACGCCTAAGCAAACAGAAACAGTCAGAAACATGACAGAACAGAACAAGGTGTTCTTCAGTTTACTTAAAATAAGTCCCTGTCATGCTTCCTCTTCGATTCACGAGAAAGTGACGTTTTAAAGAGTTCCCCCAGAAAATGACGTTGGCAAGTGATGTCATTAATGCTTTTGTTTGGTTAAATAAATACTCGTCGTACGTAGTGTTTCATTCAGGCCCCGTCTTGGGGTAGTTTACAGTAGTATTGAGTTTCAATTTTTAATTTTTTTTATAATTTTTTAAAATGTGGTTTATTTTTTCTTTTAAATTAAATTTATTTTGAAACTTTTATATTTCATTAAAATTAATTTCAAAATATTTTTATGTGACAGAAATGATTATGAAAATATGATGAAAATTATGATGACGATGTCAATTAAGGTAATGTCAATAATAGTGGAAAAAATGATAGTGATTATAATAAAAAAATCATTATCAAATACAGAAGATGTATATTATTTTAAAATTAAAAATTAAATTTATAATTTTTTTCTTAGTTTTGAAAAAATATATAAAAATATTTTAAAAATAAATTAAAAATTAATTCAATTTCATTTTTTATCAAGTGTTTTATTTTAAAAATTATATTTAAAATCAATCAAAAATAAAAAATTAACATTGACTCAAGCATACACAAAGGAAACAAGTTGATTTGCGAGCAAGAATGCGCTAGAGAGTAGTAATTGGTTAATAATTCTCAAATTGGGTAGTTCTATTAAAATACTCTCATTAATACATATTTTTTAAAATATTAAAAAAATAGTAAAAAAATCATTAAATGTAAAGTGAAATTTGCTGTGATCTTTAATAATTTAATCAATAAAAAATTATTAAAAAGAGTATTAGCATTTTTAAATCTTGTATACACAGCCAATTGGTCACATTTGTACACCAACTAAAAAAATTTACAGCTCATTCAAATTATTTTTTTAACTTTCTTCTCTGTAATGCGTTCTTGACTTCTTTCTCATATCCTCCTTTTCATTTTAAATATTTAGTAACTCATTAAAAATAAAAATAAAAAAGATGATTAAAAAATGTGATGCATTAATCATATGATTTATTTATAAAAAAGAGAAATGTTAACGATTTTTTTTAATATTCTTTTTTAAAAATTCTTTATGATTTGTTACAATTTATTGAAAATTATCATTTTTTAGATTTTGCTTTTTATTTAATGATTTTGTCTTTTGATTTATGTTAAATGAGAAGTGAAATATATCAAAATTGATGTTTAATAATTTCTAATCAATCATAAAGAATTTTTGAAAAAGTGTCAAAAAGAGTATAGTTAATATTCCTCTTATAGAAAAATGTTTCTAATATTTGTGTCAATTGTAATCAAATGTGGATATTGTGGATTTAAGAAACTTATGTAATTGTTTATCTTTAAAATTATATTCTATTTTAATTATTTTTGTTTGCAACAATCTTGCAATTATATTTGGATGCCTCCAGTTGCCAATTCACAAGATAGGCAAGGGATTAAACGGTATACCTAGATTAGGCTTTAGATGTAGTAGAAATATTTTATGTATTCAGGTAGTATTTTGCTATTTAAATTGTAAAGTAATCCTTTGACAAGATTGTTACATTGTTATTCCAAGATGCTAATTGTTGTAATTGCAAGCCATGAAATCTATCTTGAAGATACACAAAATACATTAACATAATTGCATTTAAGTTGTCATATATTACACGAACCAATAATGTGACTCCTCTTCCTATTTTTAATTAGTGACAATTGCAACTGTATGATTGTTAGTGTGAAATTTCCTTAGTCGTAATGATGACTAAGTATCAAGCAATGATTCCCTTTTAGGCGATTAATCCAAGGAATGAACTTTGTTCCTTGGTTGGGTTTTTGGTCCACTCCAAAGAGCTTCTTAGTAGTCAATAATGAACTTAAATTTTTAAGTGAACCTACTAGAAAATTTGAGGTAAAAGGGAGTAATAAATGACTAAAAGCTACAAAGAAAGTTGTAAATGGAAGAAAAATTGGGTTTTTATTTGGTTTGTCTCCTTACTACAATGTGATAGGCCTTATTTATCGAAACACTTCCCACACGCCCCTATAATCTAGGAGATCATGGCTCATATCTCATTAATCACTTCCTTACTCTTTAGGCTAACCTCCATGTTTTTTAGACGACCCACACATCATCCAAAGCAATCTTTCCTAGTAATTTTACCCGTTTACCCCAACTTAGACACATCAGCCACTTCAATCGGCTTACTTGAGTTAGCTGTATCCAATCGACGGTTGTTGTCCCAACGACTAACTTTTTAGAGTTAACAATGGTATATATTTAGTCACAAGGTAAATGTATGTAGTACACTCTTTTATCTATCACAGATTGTTTTCATGAAGCACACAATCTTCTTTTTACAACTCTATTGAGATTTATGAGAAAGAAAAATAAATGATGAATGTTCGGTAAGTTCCATAAGAACTTCAACTTTACTGTTGGTGTATGTATTGTTATAAGTGACTCCAAGTATTATATTTGACATCAAATTACATAAATGAATCCTAGTTATTGAGAAGAAGGATTTTAACTATTATTATGATTGAGCCGTGTTAAATTGAATACGTGCTCTCTAAAGTTATCATGACTTGTAGATGAATTAGGATATTGATAGAAGGTTGTTATCCATATCAGTAAATAATGATGATATTATTGGTATAACTATAAGCATGAATGTGTAAATTTTGCAAAATAATGTCTTATTGTAATGGCCAATTATCTAATATTTGGTGTGTTGTGAATGTTTTTTTATGTTATGGTTCAAAGTACTTTAGTAAATAAAAAAATTAATAACATTTGAGAAAGTATTATTTATATTAAATATCTATACAATTAATAATTGTATGCAAAACATCACTTTCGTCTATTTAACTATTACTTCTTTCGCTCCTTTTTAATTGTCATTTTTTAATATAAAAAATGTATTCTTATTTGTATATTGTTGGTAAGAGGAGTGTTGGGAACACACTCTTTAGCACACTCCTTCAAACACATCATCTCTAATTGGTTAATATTTATTAAAATTATAAAATTAGGCAAATTATTAAATATGATGTATGACCACCATCATTTTCAATCAATTTCAACCAATGAAAAAGAATATGTTTAAAAGAGTGTGTTAGGGAGTGTCTTCCTAACATTTATCTTAGTTGTAAAGTTCAAGATCACATTAATTACTCTTTTTTTTTATATCAATTATACCCTTACTTGTTTCTTTATCTTTAATTAATTTACACATGCATTTATTGTGGAATGGAAAAAGTGAAGGGGTGAAATAGGAAACTCCATAACTATTTTATTATAATTAAGAAAATTTATTGTATGTTTTGGTTTTTACATAGCAACCTTAAAAGACATATAAAAAGGAACAGAGGTAGTAAATTATAATAAGGTTTAAATATGTTTTTGGTCATTGATATTCTTTTTGTCCCTAATTTTTTTTTAAACTTTTTCGCCCCAAATAAATTGTATTTATTTTTTGTCCCTAAGTTTGTTTAGATAATTAACGCTTTGAAAAGTGAAATAAAGTGATTTAGATAACGCTTTAGCGCCCATAAACAAAATAAATAAATTTATTAGGATAAAAAAGTTTTAAAAAATTATTAACAATCAAAATGAGATTAAAAATATATATAAGTTCACCTCAAATTAACTTCTTAAACAAAAGTATAATCTACTATACCTTTTATACCAAATAACGTAATTTTGATTGGGACATGAATAGCTAAGGTATTAATGATGAAGGCTTGCAAAAGAACAAGAATAATGAAGGAAGTAAAGATTTTTTAGTAACAAATATCATAACTTTCCACTTTGATATATTGATAAAGATTGGAAAGAGATAGACTTGAAACATATAGAAGAGGGTCAAATAAAACTTAAGTCGCCTCCACTGATAAGATCTCTAATTCAGCCCACCAGAGTGGAGAAAGTCTTGGGACCGCTTGCTCAGGTAACATACCAAGCCCTTCCTTTAATTTGGAAGTCACGTCCTTCATTGTTGGTCTTAACTTTGGATCAAGCTGGATACAATCTTGGATCACCTCACAAATGAAATTAAGTTCATTTTCCTTGAAAGATTTAAGGGTAGGATCGATCAAATAGTTTATGTTGCTCTTGTCATTAAAGTAGTTACCAACCTAAAACATTTTTGATAATTTATTTATTAAACATACATATATGAATAAGGTATAATAACAAAGGTACACTTAAAATTGTAAGGAGACTGGTTAATTTCCAAGGAAACATGTTTCGAACTTACCCATTTCACAAGGTTTCCTTGTTCTTCAAAGTAAGTCAATTTCCCTGAGATAATTTCAAGCAATAACTTCCCAAAGTCAAAGACATTACTTTCAAGATTATCCTGGGATGACACTTGAGGTTTCGTTGAATCATCTATCGTCTCAGTTGGTGACACAATATCTCTAAAAGTAACTATTGCTATCTGAATGAACAATGAAATAAAGAGATATGTTACTTGGGGATTAACATACAATGAAAACAAACAAAAGAAGAGAAAAAAAACATATTAGTACCTTAGCAGCAAAATCATCTGTTAAAAATATCATATTTGAAGCAAGTTTGCTATGAATCACTGGTGGATTCAGATCATGGTGCATGTATTGAAGACAATATGCAATTCCCATGATAATCCTGACCCTTTCACTCCAATCAAGACGTTCCATTTCCTCACCTGAAAGTAAGAAGAAATAAAATGTACACAACCTTTAGTTGTATAACACAAATGAATTCAATTTTCTTTGAACTAAGCAATAACCAAAACAAAGAATAGTACCATGCAAATGCTCAAAAAGATTTCCATTTGGAGCATACTCAAACACCAACATCCTAGTGAATGGTTCTTCTTCCTCACAGTACCCAATAAGATTAACAAAGTTCTTATGATTTATGTGAGACAAAATATCAATCTGAAACATATAAGAAACAAAAATAAAATGTAAAATGTTTGATGATTTAATCCCCTTTTAGAGTTGAATTGTTAATGTAATCCATTTATTTTTATGGACTTAAGAAGGAAAAAACCTTTTTGTGGTATTTCATCTCCATGTCCTTTGACCAATCTTGGGAAGAAGTAATCAAAGTAGAAACTACAGCAATCTCAACTCCACTAGATAGTGTTCCTTTGTAGATGGTGCACCCTCCATAACAATGAATAACAATATTGCTGAAATCCTCACAAGCTGTCTCTAATTCTGCTCGATTCAACTTAGGGACCCCTATATTTCATCAGAAGACGTTATAATGTTGTCAACAAAATAAGCTACAATAATTTATTTCTTGGAACATTAGAAATGAAGAGTCATTAGACTTTATCCTTGATATCTACTAAATACTACACATATGCATGACATTTTTTTTAGTTCTTGATTAGATTAATAACTCAAATAAGAAAGCTCAAACTTCATTTATGGGAAGATACTATATATGACACAATTCAATTGTCCATAAAAAAACAATCCTAAGAGTTATGTCTAGATTAAGCTTGAACGAATTTAACATGTTACTCATCCATACAAATATAGAAACACAACAACATTCAAAGTTTATGAACAAAAAACCGCATCACTTGATATGCAAAAGAAAAAAAAAATACATAGTTGTTCAATTATGAGTTCCACTTTGTTTAACATAATAAAACCTACAGTTCAATGTTAAAAGTTTTAGTTTGTATTCCCTTAATTATTATTAGAAGAAAAAACTATTACCTGTTATAAATGCCTTTTGCAACTGTCCACTTATTCCTGTCTTCCAAGGGCCTATTACTTTTGCAGCTCGTTTTCTTGAGGTGTACAAAATAATTATGATAACAATGACCAACACAACAACAACAATAATTATATGCTTCCATAACTTCCTAGAAGCACCATTAATTGCATCTTGTCGACTTGTTTGATTTTCATTAGAAACACCGTGTATAGAATCAGAAGGTGAGTGCGAGGGTGTAGGTGTTTGATTTTGTTTCTTATTAGCATTTGGAATAGTTGAGAAAGCTCCACTACTAAAGGTAATTGGAACAGAACTAATCTCTATAGTTGATTCACCATTAAAAGGTGCAGCTGCAAGGTTATTGTCACTTGACTGAAGTAACATACGACGTGCATAATTAACATGTTTTGGCACATTATGAGCAATCTCTGGAACATTAGAACCTACATTGTGCAAGACATGTTTTAAGTTTCAATGGCAATGAGAAGCATTTTCAAATGCTCAACAAATCATAATTTGGGAAATTTCTTCACTCACTAGGCAAAAGGTCACAATAATCATTTTCATGGCCATGAAATGCATACTTTCTTAGCTTCAATCTACAAAGAAAAGCAAAATGTTTAGTTAGTTGAATAGGATGAAATAAAATAACATGTATTTATTTAGGTTAAGATGGGGCCAAAAGTTATCTACATACAGTGGAAATGCAAAGTCATTAAGATATTTCATAAGTGTTGCTTTAGTTAGAATAACCCATGAATTTGATTTGTTCCATTGTTTGAAGTTGCTTCGCCACACACTGCACATGCCATTAATAAAAAACATATAAAGTTGCAAGTTAATAATCGTCTACAAAATTTGTTGACAATAACAAAAGACAAGGAATTGAGACAAGCACATTATCCAATGGAATAAGAGTGTCGAATAATTTGGTTATGCAAAAAAGGGGAGACTTATAAGAATAAAACATTTGTTGTCTCTTTTAGTGAATTCCCTCTAAATTATCGATACACATGGAAAGAAATCATGTAATGGAACTACTAAGGTCACTTTGTTAGGGAGGATAAATTTAAGATATATTTACCATTGTCCAAATTCCCTATTGATACTGGCAAATATAGTTGTTAGAGTTAATGAACATTTTTCAAATAAGTAGAGATTTCAAAGAAATTGAACTTTTCATCATCTTGTGATCACTTCCTTCTATTTTATTATCACAAAGTAACCTATGGTAAAATAAAATTCCATTGAAGAATACTAAAACCCTAATAAAACATGCACACAAAATAGAAAGTTAACTTACAAGTGTTTTAGTAATGACATCTTGCCAATTTCTGTTGGGATGTTTCCTGACAAGTTATTCTCCCTTAAATCCAATAACTCTAGCTTGGGTAAATCTCCAAGTTCTTTGGGAATGGCACCGAAAAAGTTATTCTTGCATAATACACTATTTTAAAGAAACAAAGGAAGCTTATCTAGATCAGAAAAATATGTGTTCTATTAGGTAATTAATAACAACATGGTGTGATATCATGTAAGGAACTAAATTAATCAAAGACTAAGTCTTCATGATAATATGTCTGACAAATACAAGTAACCCTCAAAGACTTCATTTGTGTTTTTATAAACTAATGCATAATATCAAAACAATCACCTTTTAATGGAGTTGAAAACTCAAAAAATAATTGCCTAAATTTTAACTTGTTTGGAGAAGAGAAAAATGTTATATGCAAGCTTGGAAAATGACATTGCATGGAAGATTAAAGAGAAAAGATAAAATATACAATGAAAGAAAAAATAATCAATGTAATTAGATTCATATGAAAAAATAATATTCAATATTTATAAAGCATAGCATAATCAAACATTGCATGGTACTTTTAGATAAAATAACAGTGATGGAAAGGACATTGTGTGATAAAAGAAGAATACTATTGTGCTTAAACAATACATAATCAAACTTTGTGGGATGGGGTAGTTATAATAATGTTTTTTGCATATCATGTATATGAGATTTTGAAACAAGCACGTATATTAGATACATAGATAACCCTCAAATTATGTTATATTCTTATTACATTATAACCCATTAGAGCATTTATCAGGGGATTGAAATTTATGGTTAGCAATTCAAGAATGAGTGCATTTTGGGACTCTCCTTAGTGACCTAACAATAATAATATTTATTTTGATAATCTAAAGAAAGAAACAAAACATCAATAATTAAATACAAAAGACATTGTAAATATTCCTTACAGAGAATTTAGGTAACTTAGTTTTCCAAGTTCAGGAGCTAACGTCCCTTCCAAAGATAACCCTTTTAACTCCCTACAAGATCAAAAATGCATAAAATTCAACACATAAATCTTCAACACATTTATCTTAATAAAAATTTCATCTAATTTAAGGATCACACATTAAAAGTTCTGGTAAAGAAGCTAAATAAAATGAAATTATTATTAAAAAGTATTACTTCACTATAATACTTGAAAAAAATGAAAAGGAATAATTAAAGGAACTTACATCATTTGCACTTTACCATCTACACAATGTACACCCAACCACTTGCAAGGGTCACAATCATTGGGATTCCAATTCACCAAAGCATTGAAGGGATCATAAGTTATTCTTGCTCGAAACGCTAACAAAGCCAGTCCTAAATTTTCCATTCCAAATAAAACCAACAAAATAAAATCAAGATACAAGGAAATGAATGTTTTTGTATGAATGGTAAGTTAAAAGAGTAATCCAAGAAAATCACCTTCATTATTAATGGACCAACATTCTTGATTTCCCCACACAAAGATCAAGCAAATATAAATTCTTAGACAAAATCCAAATGTGTTCCATCTCATTTCCATTTCTTTGGGGAAGACAATGCCAAAATGTGATTAAGGTAATATTTATATTCCTTGGAAGCCAGGGTGCTATATGATACAGTATCCAAAGTTGCCAGGTTTTTGCTATATAGAGAAAGCCTTCTATCTATTGGGATGAAGCAAAAAAAAAAAAAACTCACTAACTATGAAAAACTTACATTAAAATGAAAGACATGAAAATTGAAGGTTTGGGTATGAAGATCATTTCAGGATCCCTCATTTCTTTTTAATGTTATCTCTTTGTTACAAGTTTTTGCTCAACAAAGACATAACTGACTCAACTCAATATTTCTTCTCAATTATCTTCAACAATTGATGGAACTGAAATAAAATCAATCCATAAGAAAAGTTAACAAAATGAATGAATTTCAATAAGATTAAGATAATTAAAAACCAACCAACATCATAACAATAAAAAAAATGAAATAACCCCACCAAAAATAAGCTTTTTGGCGTTAACATGAACAATGAAAAGGCAAAAAAAGGTGAATACGAAGATGAAATCATCAATTAAACATTGATATAGAGAAAGAAAATTACCATGAAAAAAGACAAAAAGGTGTGAGAAAAGAAGTCTCCTTCTTGTGATTATTTTCTTGTCTATAGGAAGGAAATGCAATGTTTGTTGAGAAGGGGGTGATAGGTAAGGACAAATTGAGACAAAGGCAAAAAGGCAGCAAAAGTTCAAAACAAATGAAATTTTGAATTCTTAATTTATTTTCCTTTGCTTTTGATGGCTATTCTTCGATTGCTGCCTTTGCCTTTTCAAGATTATCTCAGAAGACCCTCTCTTTAACCATCTTCTTCATGAGACACATTCCTCCTTTCTTTCTCTTATTTTGATGTAAGATTTTCTTTCTTTACGTGTCTTGTTCTTTTGTTTCTCTCTTTCCCCCTTGCCTTTCTCTCATCACCTCACCACCAACCTGACACCCAAAAATTCTCATTTGTTTTTGCTTTTTTCTCTCCCAATTATTATTATTATTATTATTATTATTATTATTATTATCTCTGTGTGGAGTCGGGGTTCTATTGGTCCTTCATCCAACAAAGTAGAACACACTTTTATTTTGTTAATAGGAAAGCCTGTCAAGATTCATGGCTCTTAACACATGTCACTTACACAATAACATTATAACTAACAACTATTTTTCATTTGAATGTCGTAAAAGATTGCATGTGTGATTCATATACAACCATGCTTACAACTTTGTTCATGTCCAAAGTAACCCTTTCTTACCTTAATACTTAGGATTTTAATATTAAAAAAATGTTATGTAATTAATCAATCATCTCAAAAAATCATTTATTAAAAAATAAAAATAATTGTTAAATATAGGATTGTCTTGTAAATATAATATTTATTTAACATATATTAAATTATACTGATAAATATTATCAATTTACATTAACAATATTAATACTTGATGTTTTGATAATATATTTGTTTATATGA
>PYAF01004229.1:1326796-1359943 GCA_007407185.1 Glycine tomentella
ATAATTATTTTTTATCTTTGTTATTTTGTGTTATTTCTTCTAATATATCTATTTTTATTTTAGCATAATATTTTGTTTATTTTGCATTAGTCCCTTTGAAAATATTTGATATATACTAATAATAAATGATCTACATATTTAAAAGATGAAAATTATAAAAATAAATATATTAGAAGGATCAAAACAAAGTAACAATGATGAAAAAAAAATATAATTTTATTTTATTAAAAATTAAAATAAAATTTATTAATTTATAAAAAAAACTAAAATATATTTGAGTCTATATTTTTAAGTTGGACTTTATATATGTCCTTACTACATATAAAAAAAATCTAATGACAGTCTTTCTTACTACATATAAAGATATTTTCTTTTAAAAAGTAACCAATTAAATTTTTTTTATAACATTTTTCTTGAAAAACAAACAAACCTAAATAGGCTCACTAGTTATTTCCAAAATGTTATAATTTAGTGGGAATGACAGACCCGCCACTGCCAAGTGCCAACCAATTTGTACGATGAAATAACCATAACACATAATTTAAATGACAAATAAGATATACAAGATAGGGTATGTTTACCAATTATATGTATATCTAACCTTACCTTAGTTTAGATTTTTGAATAAATAAGTTGATCCTAATTAAATTAGAAAAACTGGATAAAATATATCAATTTAGTTAAGAGTAAATCTAATATAATGAGACAAGGTTGGCTCAAAATATGAGATAAATAATATTATGAAAAAATTTAAATTGTCCTAATTTAGCTAACTTCCTAACTACTTATTCATTGAAAATTTCTCACTCAGGAAATTTCTCACTGATCATTTTTGACGGATTTGTTTCGTTGGAAATTTTCCACAGGTAATTTCCCACGGATTTTATCCGTACATTTCCAACGAATAAAATCTGTCGAAAATTTTCCACAGGTCATTTTTTATGGATAATTTCGTCGGTAATTACCGACGGACGAAAATATTTCGTCGGTTAAAATTTCCTACACGTTTTAACGATGAGTTTTTGTCTGTCAGAATTCCGTCGGAAATTTTATTTTTCCAACGAATTTTGTAGTTTAGCGACGGATTTTGTCCGTCGGAAAATACGTTTTTTTTTTTTTTGGTAGTGAAACTAGTTTTTATAATATTTCTTAACTGTCAAAAGAAAAAACACATCAAAAGAAAAGTTATTTGGACTACAATATTGGAAGAAAGGATTCAGATCATTAAATAAATGGGAAAAAAAAGACGGGTAAAAATCCATGGTGACATTTAATATAAAAGTTTATCGGTTTCGCTTTTTAATATAAAAAAAAATAGCATTTTTAAATACTTTTTTTTATTGCACCATTTTTAATATAAAAAATCTGTCATCCCTTTCCCAATCAGTTTTCTCATAATGTGATTGCTACGAATAATATTTTTGGAAAAAACTAAAAATATATTTTATTCAATTTTTTATAAGAATAGATTATCTATAATAAATTAATATGAGAAAATTTAGTAACTTTGTAATTAATTATTATGGAAAAGTTTCATTGCCGTTTATGAAAGTGAAAATTTGTTCACACTTATTGACACACAATATTTTCAAAAACTTTTATACTTGATGTTCTCTCTTAGTCTGTAACAGTTGTCACCTTTTGATGTCTTGTTTATCAAGATGTGTTGTGTTGTCCCTATTTCTATAAATGAGAGAAAAAAAAAAGAGATAATTTTTTATGAAGAACCATGATCATACTAGACAAATTTCCATAAATAAGAGATCAAAAGAAGAATATTTTTTAAAGATTAAAAATAAATATGAAGCCATGAGTTGTGTCATTGTCCATTGCCATGTGATGTGAAAGTCACTCATACAGTCATACCCATATCTAGTGAAGTACAATTTGCTATAGCTATGAGACCAACTTACTGCATCCTATAAGCCATCATGAATAAGCCCTGCAAGAATCATGCGGGGTTGGGTGTTCAATAAAGGACAAACACGCACTATAATAGGCGTTGAGATCAAAGATAAATCCCAATATCCATTGTTGATCATATATTTTTAGGAACATTTTAATATCTTAAATTTCAACATATGACACCTTGGTGTAAACAGATTTTCAATCAACTCGATTATTAAAACAAAAAAAAGGACCGTTGCATATATAAAACGTGAAACCATCGTTGAAAGCATCAACTGCTTTGCAAATATATTTATACACTTAGGAAACCTCAAGTCTAAAGATAGAGACTTATCATGTACGGAGATAATGTGTTGTGGAGAACTTGATGGTAAAGTTTATTAATATTGCAGTGGAAACTACAAATGAGCTACATTGTTCAATTGCATAGTATGCATGCCAAGACCATCACCAAATTGTTTAAGTTTAGTTATTATTTTCCTACATGACAATTGATTACCTTGATCAAGTTAGCCTTTCCAAATAAAATTATTTATCAAGAAGTCCATTTGGTACATACCCATTCAAGAAACCAATATATTTTTATAAAAGGATGAGATAAACATATTGAGTTGATGTAATTCAAGTGTCCCCTCTTTTGAGAGACCAATCTGAAGGAGAACCACTAGAACATGAGATCAAAGTCACGAGCTTTGACTTGACCAATAAACATTGGAAACTTAAGGTATTTACTTATGTTTGTGATGAATTTAATTGCCAAGATAATAACTTTGCTTCCTCTAGTGGAGACTTGAGAGATGCATCTAGAAAAACAGACCCTTGACTATTGAACATTTATCTTAAATCCATAGATCATACACAAGTTATCAACTTAAATAAACATATTCCACGCATAAAAAAAGTGTTTTTTTTAGTCGGAGGCTTTCTTACCTTTAAATGGACGTCATCTGGTCTCCCTAATTTTTTGTTAACATATATACTTAAGATGCCAATTAAAGAATTAAAAGTGTAACTTTTTTTATAAAAAGATTATCAATACACTCCTATTGTGATTTTCAATTTATTTTCACTGCAATTTTAATATTTTTATTTATTTTATTTTAAATTATTATATTTAAAATTTTAAAATAGAGTAAATTATAACGATATTCTCTAATATTTTGTATAATTATACAAATACTTTTTTTTTTTAGATATGACTTTCATCTTTTTTTACCGTGGATTATTAGTGTAAGGTTTGAGGGATATTATTAATTAATGTAATGTTTTTAAATATAAACAAGCTTTTATGTGCCCAAATTAAATAGGTTTTGTATCTTGCACAACATAACAGGAGTTGTGAGATTTGGTACTTTTAGAATGAGAGACTGAGATTTTAAAAAATTGAACCGGAAAATTTTAAAGATGAACCCGGATGGAAATTGTAAAAAGTGAGCCGGAAATTTTCGTGCGCCAGCTTTTACGCATGCTCATTAAATAATGCTTTTAATAATAAAAGCAAAAAAAAATGTTATAACTTATTTTTAATTAAAAGAAAATATAATTTAATTAATTAATTAACTCCTTTTTCAATTAGACAATTCGTATAAAATCAAACACAAATCAAAATATACTATTCATTAATATCTATATTGTGCACCGTGAATATATTTTTTTAAAAATGGCAGTTATATAATATATGTAAATGAATTTCTATATATATATATATATATGTGTGTGTGTAAATTGCAAAGTATGTGTAAATTTAATCATTTCATTAAATTTTTATTACAACTATTATTCATAAGAGACAATGCAGCTGTTTTTTTATAGTATTTATGTAATTACTAATAATATAATTATACATTTATATATAATTCTATTATTATATATAATATATGTAATTATTAATTATATAATTAATTTATTGTTTTCTTATTTTATTTTTATGATAATTTAAATATAGAATTATTATTTTTAGTTAAATATATAATACTATAATTATAATACTAATTAAATAATAAAATTAAAATTATACATCCAACTTAAAATATCATTTAATTATAAAATATCTTTACATTATTATTTTTTTGTATTGAGAAGCAAATTTTAAGTTCTTTCGACTTATGCTAATAATGATTTGTCTTTACAGCTTAAAAAGAAACAAGACTTATTTAGAAGCATGTAAGGAAGGTCTGGGGCATTGGCCTACAGCAAAAAATTGTTAATTGTTAAGCCTGTCCAAATTCACATAAAAAGAAAGTAGAAGGAAAATGTCAATCATGACGATTTGTGTTAAAGTGGAGATAGCAAAAGTTATATTACACTTCAACAATGATTCTGAAGGTAATTTAAGATAATGAATATATATCATGAGCTATACATGATATAGAGATCGTCATAAGATGCATTACTGAAAATATATGTGTTTACACCAGTTCAAGATGCATAAATCAAAAATAGTGAAGATCAAAGCAATGCTACAGAATATTGATGCACTATCATGATAGACTCTCTTTCATATAACATATGTATTTGGATTAGAATAAAGTTAAATACTACATTAACATCAAAGCCTTGAAAAGGAAAAAAAGAGTCTTTTATGTTTGCAATGGTCCGTGGACTCTCACTTTTACTTTAACATGCATATTAGTTTTCAACAAATATCTGGTACAACTTAATATTTATTTTATTTTTTCAAAGTTTATATAATGATATTTAGTTTCATAAATTAGAAACTAAATTCATATACTTAAAGTCAAAATTATATTCGAGCTAACAATAAAAAATGTATAATAGTAATAAAAAAAAAGAGAATAAATATTCGTAGGTCTCAAACTGAAGACCGATAAAAAATATTTCATAATTAAAGTTATCAATTTCTTTTTTTAAAAGAATTATTAATTTTTTATGTAGTGTAAGTTTATCTCAAAGATAAAAAATTAATTATAAATAACATCTAATTCTTCAAATCAATTATAATCAAGTTAATATAAAAGAAAAGATAATAAAGTCATATGTTACAAATTTAAATATTTATAAGCTTTAAAATAATAAGAATACATTATAAAAGCAAACCCTTCCTCTCTCTATTTTTTTTTTCTCACCTAACCCATCATCATTCCCAATTGGGTTTTCTTCTCTTGCATTTTTTTCATCACATACAGCTCATATAATATGATATGCTTCTAACTCCTCATTTTATTCTAACTTTTGTGCTAATTTTCCCCCTTGTCAAGGTGCTCTGGAATGGAGTTGCGCTTATCAGTTACGCAAATGTTTTGTTGCGTAGGAAGCTGTTTCTTGTACTTTTTCTATATAACGTCAAGTGACACTTTCGATCCAAGTTCACATTACATCCATCCCAGCTTCATCTAGGTTCATTGGATTTCTCAAAATCCAGCAACCACTGCATATTCAGATTGTTTAAGAAGAAGGCATTGGTCGGTATATTGGTCGCTACAAAATGCCACTTGTTCAGAAATTGTATGATACCTGCAAGGCATCTTTTTCTCCTGAGGGACCCATTTCAGAAGAAGCTCTGGACAAAGTTCGAACCCTTTTAGGTACAATTAGTTAATTGTCTACCCTTGACAATGTATATATAATGTAGTTATTGATATTCCATACTGAAAGGTGTGTCCTTGGGTTAACTTTCTTTAAGTAACTATGTTGCTATGCCAGCTGAGTTGAAGCCTTCTAATACGTCTTGAACAAGAGGCGCAATTGGTGCGTGGATGGAAAGGTTCTTTGAATGGCACCAATGGCAAAAAGTGGGGCAATGGAAGTTATCATTATCCACTCTCTATTAAGTGCATTCACTTGCATGAATGTGACAAGTTCTTTGTATGCTTGTATGTTCCCTTTCTCTCTACAGCCTGTGACAGTCTTCTTGTTAATCTATTTGGAGTATTTCTTTCTGAATTGAGATGTGGAAATTGGATTCACAAGGAAGGAGTCTTTTTTTCTTTTTGCAGATGGAATTCTTCCGTATGTCTCCATGTTCTGTCATTCCGCTTCATAATCACCTTGGAATGACTGTTTTGAGCAAGCTTCTTTATGGTTCATTACTTGTAAGGTCATATGATTGGCTGGATTTACCTGGGGGATGATCCATCTCAAGGTGATCAACATATGCTTCAGTCTTTTATAATGCAATAACAATCGTTTTCTGATATCTTAAATTGGTGATTCTTGGTCTAAGATGTCGTTGTGTCCAGAAAAAAATTAGTTAAATATTATCTTTCAGTGATTTGGCTGAATATGTTTTGTTATTTAATCATGTGTTCAGCTCAAGTTATTCCTGGTAATTGGAACTGCTTTGCTATATGCTTTTTTTTTTTTTTTTTTTTAAAGCTGATTGATTATAAACCTTTTATCTGTTATCTAACCTTTTTTATCCGTCATGTATTGGCTTCCCCTTTTTGTGAAATTAATCAGTGAAATGTTGAACCACCTGTTAATTGTGGTCTGGCTACAATTTCATAATTTTAGTAATAGCATTCTAAATCATTGTAAACATTAGAAGGTAAACATATAATGGTGTATTTTTTTTATGTGGTTTCCCCAAAATATATTTATTTGAAATTGCTTGGGGATATAGATATTGTCATTTGTAATTGTGTGAATATCCTAAGGATATATGTCTGACTTCATTTACTTCTTATTTCAAATTCTCAATCACATTGATTTGATATCAGTTGCTTTTTCATAATTTTTTTCCTATTCAGATGACTGAGTGACAGAAAAACATACTTTTTTTTTTTTATTGTGAATTAAAGAAACTTAAAAGCCTGGCATTGCACTTGAGCAACCATTAGGTAGAACAAGGTTTAGGCCATCTTTTTCTGAAATCTTGTGGTGTAAAACTGTCTGTGAATCTATTCAAGGTTAACAATATCGTTTAACCAGAAATTGTCATTCTCAAAGGATGAAAGTTTCTTAAGTCTAATGTCAATAGTTTAATATGTTTCTACCAGACAACTTGTTGGAGACATTGCAATCAATTGCGTTTAGTACTCACTTGGTATTTATCTACTTTCTTGTCTCCTATCTCCTTAACTTCTTTTATGCCAATATAAGGCTAATCTTGCCATTAATACTGCCACTGATTATCTGCTCTGTACTTTTCCTTGAAATTGGTATCTATTAGGAGACATCATGTGCTATGATTTGAGCATGACTATAAAGATGTCAGGCACCAATTTTATTTCTAATATTACATATTTTCTTTTGCTGAGTTCTTTGAAGGGGTTGATCTTGGCTTTGAAAATTGTACATCTTTCTCTCTTGTGGAGTAGTTTCTAGAATTTTATATACTTATAAAGGTTCCTGACTTCACCTGCTGAGGGGGTGGTCTTGACTCTTGAGACTGCTGGATGAGGTCGGAGAGCTTCATGTCAATACGCAATGGTTGTCCACTGGTCAGGCTGGATAAGAGCAAGTGTACTGTAAAAACATTATGACACTCAAGTTAGTCTAAGAACAACAATGGGGATAGGAGTGTAAGCAGAAATGTGAACATACTTGGGGTGAAACCCTTGTAAGTGTTCATAAAGGCAGTGAAGTCCTCGAGTAGCTAAGATAGTGGGTCAGATGCATACCCTTAGGCATGGTTATGTTAGCATCATAGATTAGTTTAGAGCCTAGACGGTTTAGTTGAGGTGTATGAGAGACCCAGTCCTGGCCGAACGAGTTTGTACAGTCCTATAATGTCATCATACATTAATGCATGGTGTTTGAACCTCCACTGGGTAGTTTTATCTCAGGAACCTGCTTCCAGAGTTCCGGCAGTGGATGTTATTTTGGGGTTTTTGAGTAAGAATGCTTTGAGTGTGGCTGAGTTATTCTTTGGCCATGGAAGGATGAAGGTTTTCTTACCATGTGAAATTATTTCCGAAAATAGAGGATTGTGAATTTCCATATTGATGCATGCTAATTTAATAATGTTTAGTTTAGTTTACTACCGATGATTATGTAGTTTGATGAGTAATATCTGTTGTCCCAAGATAGTATTTTTGTGAGTTCAAGAAACAACACATTTTTTTCTTGATTCCCATTCTTAAATATTTGCTAAACTAGAAAAGAGATTCAAGATTTTTCTACTCTTGCAGCAAGACCAGCAAAACATTTGAAAGATTGTCAGATGAGTGCACCCTGCAACACAACAGCTCTTTATCCAAGCAAAGGTGGCAACATTCATTGTTTCAAAGCCTTAACCCCTTGCGCTCTCTTTGACGTTCTTTCCCCTCCTTTCTCATCAGTAGATGGAAGACACTGCTCATATTTCAGGAAGTCAACTAGGAAAGATCTTCCAGGTACTTTTCTTCCTTCTATGATCCTCTTAGCTCCCTCCCCCTTTCATTCAATCTTTACTCTAATTTCTGAAGCATGCTATTTTCTTACATGTTCTACTGTTTAAAGGTGTTGAGCATGATCAGCTGAGTGGGGTAAAGCCATCTGAAATAACCTGGTTAGAAGAGATCCAAGCGCCTGAAAACCTGGTGGTTAGAAGAGGGGTTTACAAAGGCCCTACTATAAGACGGTCAAGGATACAACTAATTTGTATTTACATAACATTAGTCAGGCATGACTAGAAACTAAATATGATGGGGATATAAATTACAGGTGGTATATAAAAAACTACGTACTCCATTGCCCGGAGGTTCCACGTTATGCGTAGGTAAGGGAGGGATATTGTACGCAGTCTTATCCTTGTATATGCAGAGGCTGTTTCCGGATTTGAACTCATGACCAACAAGTCACAACTTTACCGTTGTGCCAAAGCTCACCCTCAAATTACGGGTGGTATATCTTGGGAATAATTGACCTTCTGCATTATATGGTTGTTAACTGTACATACTATGATAAATGATGGCAGTTAATGTTGATCATGCCTTATGTATCCTTGTTCTAACTTGTTTCTTTTAGATTAATTAGAGGAATAGCACCAACTTGGTGATCTTTGGTGATGTTAAGATCTTCCTTAGACATAGCATTATGGCTTTCCTTTTGCACTGCCTAGACTGCTTTGAATGGAGTATGCGCCGAAAACAGTTCTGAAACTCATGGTTCATCTGAACCTGAGGCTGTTGTCTTAAATGGTTTTATGTCAAAAGGGTCTAATTGATAGAAATGGATGAACCTTTCATTTCTTGTTAGCCTGAATGAAGAGATGGATGAAAAAAAGGTATCATTCACTTCTATCAACTAGACCCTCTTACAAATAATGAAGAAAATACTTCGTAGGAGCCTAGAAATTAGTATGCGAGGATAGAATTAGAACTAGTATTCTCATTTTCACTTGCCCTTATTATTATAGTCATTTTCATTATTGATAAGATTGAAAATGAAGTGTGTAGGAGAATGAAAATTAAAATTTACCTTAGTATCCGTGTAGGAGGCATGTTTTGATAACGGAGGACTTCATTTTTTGGCGCTATCCATTGTATTTGGACGGTATTGCTGGCTTCTTCAGAATATGATGGAACTTCTGTTTTCACAGTTTTTTTTTTTTTTCTGGTAAATGAAAATTTTGGAAGAGGAGAATTTGTCTCATTACAAGTTCAAGTTATGCCACAAACTTTAGCTGGGGATTTGTACTGGTGCTTGTGAATAATTTTTAATAAGAGAATAGTCGTAAGAATCTAAATAAGATGGTGATATTGAATCTTAGTAGTTAATATACTTAATAGTAAGATTTTTTTTGGTGTGTGGGAGGGAGTCTGAACAGCCACACGCGCAAATGGGCCTTTGGACGTTGGATTAAAGACATGCTGATCAATTCTAGATAATCTCAGACGGTGGATCACAGGCTTGGATCCAGACAAGTTTCCTTCTAGTTGTTATATTTGATAATTAGAGATCTCTTTTGAGATATAAAAATAAGTTTAATTGATATATTAAGGTATGTGTGGATAAACTTTTCTCTGAGCAGGAGAATAAAATAAGAAAAAAGAGAGTGAAAACTAAAATTGTTTACGCGCAGGCTAGTTTAGAAAAATTCTCACATATCAGCTTATTTAACAGTTAATCTTCAACTTATGCATAAATCAATCTACCTTATTTTGTTTAGAAAACCCATAAATACAACCATTCTGTTCACCAATATTTTACTTTCTTCTTTATCCACCTTTTTTAATACTTGTAAATTCTAAAATTATTTATTCATCATATATATTTAGAAGTTTCAATTCGTCATTCTTTCTTTTATGTGTATATAGTTTTCTTCTTCTAATATTAATAAAAGTATCAAACGGTGATTTATTATTTGATTTTAAATGACTACATTCAAATTTCGAACAACGTTGTTTGGCCATTTAAGTTATTTCAAATATTCTAATGGCAATAATTCGACTTGTCTATTTCGGTCAATCACTTTTTATTTTTACAACAAAAATCATGAGCATTTTTTATTTATTTCTTTTCTAGACGGTCATTTTAGGTTTCCTCAAACTTTCTTCCACTAACCTTTCGTCGACAAAATGTCATCCGAACAGGTGAGTTGGAAACATCACATTTATTTCCCAAAAACTCCATCAAAACTTAAATTTGAATAGTAAACGATATAAAATTCGGATTAGTGGGGCGTTGTGTTAATAGATTTATTTATTTTATTCAATTAGTAAATTATTGGTCAATTTTTATGAATAAAAATAACATAAATATTTAATATAAACAGAAAAATGAAATAAAATTGAAAAAAGTCTAAAAATAACCTTTTGATGATGCCATGATTCAACCTAGGTAATCTTTTTTCTGAAAAAAAGAGAATTCAATTCGAGCATATTTAACACGATATGTGTGATATGCACCATCAAACTTTCTCTACAAAAATAAAATTCACATACTAATAGAAAAAAATATTAGCGATTAGATGTGCTTCTATTAATATAAATTTTCCAATAATGAAAATTAATTATTAGTTAATACATTATGGATTTATATTAATAATATAATGGTATAATGTATTATTTAATAATATGATAAATTAATAGTATATTTTTTTTACATTAACAAAAATGTTTATCAATGGTCTATAATATTGATAGTATATATCTAAAATGCTAATACTAAGAGTTTTCTTCACATATGTGAATGAGATTATATCCTATTATTTACATACGTTTGGTTGTGATAGAATTTCATTTTATTGACATCATAGTCTATAACTACGCCTTATAATTGTCATGTCACCTTTGTAATCATATGTAAGTACCCTATAAGGTAGTTCATGTAGTAGTTATAAGGAAAGAGAAAAGTTACATCCGTTACGCTTGTCATTTTAGTCTCTCATGTCATCATGGTAGGCTAGGTTGCTAGATAATCCTATCAATGGGCATTAGATGTGACACATGTATGATGTCCTTGGCATAATAGTTCACACTTTTTAAATTGATTGCACTTTCCTTTTTGATTCAAGATGATGCTAGATGAGCCTAAAGTTTTTTTTACCCTAGTTCGACGTGTCAATCTAAATTAGTTGTCCTCGACATGGCATGTCGAGCATTGGCGGGATATTGAGGTGCATTTGATCATTCCCAATATGTGTTGAGATATGCTCTGCAAACATCGTTGTCATATTTATGAGGACCCAATGACGTTTGGTGAGACCAAAAGTCAATTTGATATGTGTCTGACGTAACACTCTCTAGAAAATTGAAAGAAGTGATGTTGCAAATGAGATGTATGTCATTAAGTGGAGGTCTTGAATGTTCCTTCTTTCGCATCTTTCCTCCCCCTTCCTACATCTCCTACTTTTTTAACATTTCTTATTTTTCTTGGTGATTATCACTTGATAAATAATTCAATCATAAATTATTAATAAATATTAATATAAATGATAATTTTTATTATTTTATTTTTATTATTTATTCTTTGAATTTTTGTAATAAAAAATCAAATAAAGAAGATTTGAATTAAAAATTTTACAAAGATAAAAGATAAAGAGACGATATTCATATCCTAATTATAAATAGGGACTTAGCAGACCAAAAGAGAAAAAACAAATACACTTACAAAGGCAGAAATAGAGAAAAAGAGGCATTGAAGGAGATCAAAGAAGAAGAAAGATCAAGAAGGAGGCCAAAATTGAGGGATTTGCTTATTCTTCATTCCTTGTATTCTTTCTATTTTACCTTCTTATCAATGTATTCAAGCCAAACATAATCATGTCTGGCTAATTCCTCTTAATTGTGGTTAGGGTCAAAAACTGATGTGAACTCCTCTGTATTAAATTGGTATTGAGATTAATGTTGTGATTGTTTTATTCTATCTTGTGCTTATATTGCTTTCGCCTCAATAGAATTGATCATTCTATTAGGGTTCTAAGGGTTAAGGTTTACTATAGGAATGTTGGAACTTTGATTTCTGATAGCGGTAGAATAATAGTTGTTACATTACCTAGGGATAAAGATGAGTAATTACAGAATAATTGATGTATTTTCCTAATGCTTAACTTAATAAGGAATTAGAATTTCGAGTTGGTTAAAGGGTTAAATTACTAAGGGATTAGGATTTAACTAAATTATATCAAATACATCCTTTGAGCAATTATAACAATTAAAATCATTCACCAATTTGCATATAGAAGATAGGAATCAGAAGTAGAGGTGCTCTGACCACAATTATTTCTCACTATTGCATAACATTTAATTAAAAATTGTTTTTGAATTCTCGTTAATTTTTTATTCAGTTATTTAAATTTAGTAATTTTAAAATCCAATCATATTTTCTTCAGAACATATTATCTGTCTTCCAATTTTAAGGTAATAAGTTGCGATAAAATTTGTGTCTCAATCCCTGTGGAGACGATACTCTACTTATTCACTTTATTACTTAGAACGATCAGTACACTTGCTGAATCCGCAACAACAATTCTTCACCTTACGTCTTGACCTTGTTTATATGCTCGGCCAAGGTGATGTCAGTGACATATATAAGGAATACTTATATGTATTGTAAGTTTGGTTGAATGTTAAGAGTTTATCAAATTTTAAGCACCTTTTTTATTTGGACTCTAGGTCATTTGGTTGTTACACAACCATTGTAGGTTATACTCCTAATCCAAGCATGTCATTAGCAGAAGGGATTGAATTGAATAATGAAGTGAAAAAACATAGTGATAGGCTTGAGGTTGCAAGCCTTAGTGGATTAGTATAATTGGTTAAATCAACATATATTAAAGACATCCAATTGTTTTACCAAGTTTAAGAAGACTACTTCGCAAAATCGAGTCATATATTCAAAGAACGGTATAAAGACTATTTACTTGTAAGTTTCCAAAAGTGGCTATCGGATTTGTTACTTGAGTGGAACTTTTAAAAGTTTCATGTATATGTATGATGTATGATTATTTACTCACCAAGCTAGAATTTTGACTTCCTTTCATTGACTTTGAGATAGTAGGGCTACATATATATTTTAGATTGTTGTTAAGACAATTTCATTTGATTAGGTAAGCCTTTTCCTATGGCTTCTAACTTGTTTTTCCATATGGTTCAAGTTGTATACAAGAATGTTGCTAGTGGATCCCAATATTAAATTAACAAAAAATGATAATTAATTAACTTTTAATTATATGAGAATTTCAGCCTTGGTTTAATTCATGAGAACTTTCAATTTAATAATTGACTTAATAAAAATTATCATTTACCTTTTATAAAATGTTATTTTAAATATGTATATTTATTAAAACTTATATTTGGTGTTAGCAAATGTTTTTTTATCCAAGTGAGATAAAATTGATTTTTGATATGTAATTATTTTTTATCGACAAATATTAATTATTAGTTTGTTAATTTTTGTATTCAACAAAAGAAAAAATTTGTTAATTTTTATTAACAAAAAATTTAATTCCATAATTTATTCCTCTATCTCTTCACTCTTTACCATCAAATCAATCTTATATTTTTTTTTTTATAACTTGAATATGTGTTGACGATTGAATAACAAAATTTGGTGTCTATAGAAGAACTGCCTACTAACTTGTTAATATTTAGGAGAGGAAACAGGTTTATGGGTGTATTTTGTTGAGGTCTATGTATACTTGGCCTGTCTATATCATTTGACATTCACCTTATTTACTAAGACGACGACATTATTAGTCAGTTTGGTTGCACATTGGATTTCTTGAATCATCCATCTTTTTGAGTAATTTGATCTCACTTTCTCCCCAATCACACTAGCTAAAATAAAATGTTATCGAAAAAAAAAACTATAAAAAAAAGTACCTCTCTAGCCCCATTTTTAACTAATAGATAGAAGATTAATAATTCATTAAACTATTTTGTTTAGATATTATAGTAATTTCATAATTATTTAATTTAATTTTTTCTTACGCATAATTAATGGACAACCGTGACCATAGTTACTTCCCAACAACTCTATAGGTGGATCTATTCAATCACTAAGGATACATTTTATTTTATATAATAATAGTCATTTTTGTTTTAAGGGGGGAGGGGGGACTGTAGAGGCTTAAATGGTCCAGCAAAGGTTAAGAACTTGTAGGATAGCTAGGGACTGGGACAGTATAGAACTTACCAGTTACCAAAATATAGTTGTCATTTGTAAATTTTAAATCATCTGCTTGCACTCCTTATAATAATGATTATAATAATTATTATTTTTGTTATAAAAAATAATGATTCTTTTTTTAAATGCCTTCGTTCCTCGATCATTGGTCGATTCTCATGTATATTCAATACATTGTTTTGTTCTAATGAAACGTCTTATGCATTTTTTTTATTCATAAGAATTAATTATGAGATTTACAATATTTTCAATTAAATAAGTTAGATAATTAGATTTTCTTACGGTGTCCTACACATACCTCAAAAGAGTAGAAATTAAATTAGAGCCATGTAATATATAAAATATTTATAATTTTTATTTAACAAAAATATAGTATTAAATAAAAAGTCAATATTTTTTTAAGGTTCATTATTTTATCTAAAAGATACAAAATCAATAAGAAAATTTTTATAAATATATAAATAAAATTATTTATTAAAATACGATAAAATAGAATATACACAAACAAAATAAAATATTTTATAATATCATTTGATAAAAAATCATATATATAATAAATTTATTGATTTTATTAATAATCATTCCATTAAAAATCATATTAAACATGATTTTTAATTAATCAATTGTATAATTTGTTATACTGAGGGTACATACCCATTAAATTCTAATAATATTTCATTTAGATTATAGTAATGATCCCTCTCACTTTTAATATATATTTGTATATATCCCTCTTGAAAGAAATATTTTTATCCAATTTAAGTAACATTTCATCTTATATAAGATATATAGTTGTGCCCCGTAACAGAAACAGGAAAATATATATACAACAATAATGAAGGACAAGAAGTAGAATACCTTGTCACATTAACATTAATTATTTTAAGTGATACTACGTGACCAATTAAAAATGCTTATTATAGTTTTTATATATATATATATATATATATATATATATATAGCTGATGTATGTCAGTAATGCTAGGTTCCACGTCTTCATCCATGAAATAATAAAAAAGATGCCTAATTTTTCGGAAGATTCTAACAAATTGAAGTCCCGGGTTTACTGTAACGGCGTTTTTCCCTTTTCGTTTTTTCTTTTATCTTTCTTTTGTTTAATGAATTTGATTTCAATGCACTTTACACTGATTTCTGATTGTTGCATTTTTTTTTCTGATTTTAGTTTGTTAATTTTATAATAATTACTTTAAAAATAATATTTAATATAATTTTTTTATTGATTAATAATATTAACACTAATGATAGAAATCAAACTCACTCTTTTAATCATTTTAAATTTTATGTATTATATTATAAAATTATAATGCCAATATTTTTTTCATATTAAACAAAAATTAATAATAGTCTTACTATTTAAATTTTTACCGTAATTTTTTTAATATTATTTAAAGTTTTATGCATTAAAAATCATAATGCTGCAGTTAGCATTTTTCTGCTCAAAACAATAAATATAAGCAGAATAAAATACTTGAAAAAGAAACTTTCATGTACGTATATATTAGTGTTATGTTAAAACATAGTAGGACTGATAATACTGGTATAATATAATGAAAAATGTCAACTCTGGTGCTCACGAGAGGACAAAACCAACCTTGTGTTTTTCAATTTCTTATTAGTAAGCATCATATATTTTCCTCTCCTTTCTACGTAGTTTTCCGCTCTTCAAACCCTTTACTTTATTTCTTCCAAAATATTTGACATCATGAGCCGATTCGAATGCTGAGGAGTGAGAAGTAGGTCTTCTTAGTCTTATTGGGACAACACAACCCAAATCCCTTCAAACGGAGGGAGCCTTGGAAAGTTAAAAACCCTTGAATTGGAGGGGAAAATAATGTTCAGAATATGTTCCCATGTCAACAGCACATGTTATTAGAGAGACAAGTTTTCCTTGTTTATATACTTTCTACCTTCTGCCATATATTATATCGATACCCACCATCCTCATTTTCAGTTACCCAACTAGTGTTTATGTTTCCCATAGTTTGATCTTTTGCATTGAACTGGGTAACAATTAATGAATATTGACCTGGATCAAATGATATACATTGTGGCTGGAGTCAAATATGGACGTCAGACAATAGACAAACGAGAACAGGCAATGGTTACTTTGTGAATTGTTATGATGAGTTGTGTCCTTTCTAAAGTTTTTAAACATTTTTCATTTTTAACAAAATATCTGCTGGTGTGTATGAAACAGCTAGTAGTGGTATGAAATCTGGGATTGACAAATTAAAGATAGATGAAAAACCATATAGTGTGTAACAAATTATAAAAAGATCGAGTTGGATGCATCATCAGATGTCAATAAAGTTGATCAAAGTTTCAACTCCCCGCTCCCTTTTTTAGTTTTCTTTTCGAAGTTAATTCAATTGTCAAACAATAATGCTAGCGAATCCTATTTTTCCTCCACATTCTACAAATATTCATTCTATTTAATTACAACAATAAACTTTTCAGTTAAAAAGTGAAATGATACCATATGGATAAATGATATTCTAATTAATCAATTAGCCAGTTTCAAGTTATGTAATGCAATCTTTTGACAAAAGATGCTTGTACTATATATAAATGATTTTCTACATTATTGGATGCGTGCAATCGATCCCTACTATAACATCTCCTGTTCTCTCCCCGTGCATGGAAGTCTAAAAGTTGTAGTCAAGATTCTTGTCATAGCTCATGCCCTAATATTAAAAAGTTAAATACAATTTGTCGAATGTGCATATCTTTGATATTATATTGCAATCACTTGTAGCTGAAAGTACCTCAAACAATAAGTTTTACACGTCCTTGTTTATGCACATTTGACACCAAAATTGACTATTTTTAAAATCCACACATCCCCAAATTACTGCATTATTTAGGTTGTCCAATTGCTAATGCTATGCCAAAAATCAGACGTCATAGTTACACACACATGGGAAGGGGGCCTGTGGAAACATGTGTTACTATTGAAGAAAAATAAAGTAAAATTAATAGTGGCCAGTGGTTCATGGAATAGGGGAAAAAAAGTCTTAGTTTAGGTGAGAAAAAAATTGAAAATGTTGATGAAGGATTGGGCCCCACAATAATACTTACATTTGCACCAATATTGAGGTTATACTATCTATCATGGTGAATGTTAGACAAAATATTTCACACCCTAGCTAACAAAGCAAGGTCTCTAACACAGGTCAACAATTAAGATAATCACGAGCCACAGGAGAGAAGGGTGGTAGATTTTAACAACTGTCAAGGAAAAGAGACAGAACCACAGAGAGAGAGAGAAGGGTGGTAGTTGTCACATGATTTCCAACAGTACAAAAGGGACCAGCCGCATCTGTTTCCATTATGTAGGTTTATTACAATTTAAAGAGAACAAGTAGCCTGTCCGAATTTTGTTATTCTCAATATTTTCTTTTTTTCTTCCGTTGGAAACCCCAATTAGTCTTTCTTCCATCTTCAACTTGTGTTGAGTCTTAATTAATTATGCTGTTGAATGAATGATTTACCAAAAAGACATCCCTAAAAACAGGTATCAATTTTTATCGCATTTCTCCCATCCCTTTCTTTCACACCCTCCACCCATAAAAGAAACATCATATGATCCAACACTAATCCACTTCAATCCGTGTATGACTCATTCCTTTAGTCCATGCTGAGCGATGGAGCCTTCTAGAGATGACTGATTTGAAGATATGTTTGTATATGCAGTTGCACACAACACGTGATCAATAGACTTGGAAGAGAAAGACATCATCATCTTAGATGGTTAGTATTACTGTTTAGGGGAGAAAAATAGGATAAACACCTAAAGATGATGTAGTTTTCTATATATGCTTTTGCTATATTTGTTTCTCTATATCTTTTTGAGCAACTAATGAATGATTTCATCTGTAAATTTTTCCTTCTTATGATGAGTTTCTTTCCCATCTCCCTTTTGGGGTTTTATTAGGATCATGGATGTTCCTTAATTTGTTTTCTCTTCTTACCATACTCTAGTGGTTCCTCCAGACACTAGAGCTTGTTGAAGATTTCATAATCAATTCTCAACTTCTGTCCCAAAGATAATTTTTCATATGCTTTTTCCTTCTTTTTCATTTTTATCTAATCATGCAAGATGTGTTTTGCGTATCTGAGTGTACTGTACTTTCAATATCTCTGATCTCCTCATCATGTGATCATATATCTCTTGCTGTTATATGCGTGTTGGGCACCTTGTTCTTGTCCAGACTGTCCATTTCATATAAGATACTATAAAATTTTGAAGTATATATAAGTTGAGAATTAAGAAGTTGCATTGGTTCATGAACATACTATTTTTCAAATTATCTGGATCCTTTTTTCTGTTTGTCAGGAACCTATTGAGTGGAATCTGATGTTAATTAGTAGTTAAATGAAAACCATTTCTGGTAGTTTATTGACTGAAAAAGTGAAATGAGACCTAATTAAACGAATTCGTCACACAAACTTGCACCAATCTACTCATTGTTTGAATTTCCTCTTTAACTCTTAATTTAATTTGAAACCCCTTTCTACACGTATCTTGAGGCATTCCATATATAACTTCAATTTGTGATTTACAAAAGCTACTTATAAGGTAAAAATTCTTAAAATATTTGATCTGAACCTGACATTCATTAGAATTTTTTAACCTCTTCACGGTAGAGAAGTTGGTTGCATTCTGTACACTAAAGTCCTGACGTTCGAACAACTTATATTTATATAGTGGTATACATATGATACTTGTGTGTAATGGGGATCTAGTATAATAAATGTCTTCTGCCATAATTTCTCACTGTTACTTTACCGTCACCTCATAGCATTTCCGTGCAGTTATTTGAAGAGATTTAAAGCATAGTAATTGTTGTTGAGAAATTACAGCCTGTCCTCACACATTCTTGTTCACCTCACTTTAATATTCTGCACATTAAAATACTACTTACCTGTTTGTTCCAGACCTGAAATTCCAACTTTGCAAACGACAAAAGAAGTCAATTGGTTGGAGGCAAAAACCCGTGCAACAACAAATAAACATGTCAGAAGGGTATGAGATTCATAACAATGAGGAAACTTCATCGGGATGTTCCCCGAAATGCTCTTCATTTGACTTGAATGAAGAATTAGCTTGCAGTACTGAAGATAACAGTGATACAGAAGAGTGCTATGAGCTCACAACAACTAATGAGAAAGCAAAGGATGAGGGCACTTCAGCAAATGGAAGTAGCATATCATCAAGAGAAGGAAATGAGAGAAGAGGAACAACGGTAAGACAATATGTTAGATCAAAGATGCCTAGGCTTCGGTGGACTCCTGAGCTTCATCATTCATTTGCGCATGCTGTTGAAAGACTTGGTGGTCAAGAGAGTAAGTGTTTCTTAACCTCTACCAAAGCATTGGTACTCATTTATTTATTTATCAGAAATACGGAGTTGTACGAGTTGTTATAGGTGAAATCAATCCTTTCCCGTAATAGTGAAAAAGTTAAAACATTTGATTGAAGTATCTGCATTACTTGGTGCAGGAGCTACACCCAAGTTGGTGCTTCAACTAATGAATGTGCGAGGACTCAGCATTGCTCATGTCAAGAGTCACTTGCAGGTAGCTAGCACGAATTAAGGTTTAAGATAAATGCTCTTTATATTAATTAATTAACTTTTTCCTAAAGTTCATTTTTGCGCATATAATAATGTGTGTAAACTAATCTACTAACCATTTTGTCCATTCCAAATGATTAAGGTTGTGTTTGAATACACGTTGAAATTCTGTTCAGTGGAGACCAAAACGTCTATACAAATACATTCAAGCTTCATTTATCATATATGACAATTCTTTTGTAAACAGCTTTTAATTTTTTTGGTAAACTTTACAGTTTACAATAAATTTTATTAAGATAAACTAAAAACGTTTGTGTGGAAGTTAATTATGAGTCACTTTTATTATAAGCTTAATTAACAAACCAAACTTACTAAATTGAGTGCTCGTGATATAAGTTTTCCAGTGACGAATTTAATGAATAAATAATTAGTTCAGTTATTTATTAGTTGAAGTATATAATCAATATTCCATTTTCACTTCAGATGTATCGGAGCAAGAAACTTGATGAGGCTGGGCAAGGTACAAGTACTATCCTGAATTCTTATGGTTTGTAATTTGTTTATGAATCAATACACGCAATAATATTCTAATTTGTTAGTCTTGATTATTAAACTTAAGCTGAACAAGGGATGTTACTTGCGGGGAGGGGTTAATTACGTTTTTTCCAATAACGAATCCTAAATCAAGCAAAGTGATATAGCTAGAGGAAGAATTTAGGGTTAGGGTTTCTTTATCTTAGACAAAATCTCATGAACTTGACAATGCAGTTTACATTTACTGTGCAGTACTAAATCAAACGTACAGGTCAAACCAGGAAGTAGGTCGTAGACCTCTGATACTCCATCAGTCCATAAGTCCTCAACAACATCTTAAGATGGGAAATGGTGGAATTATTCTAGCAAGTAATTTCAACAAACATAGTCATTTCCCAAGTCTCGTGCAGCCCTCCTTCTCCCTATCACGTTCACATACAAACGACACCGATTCAAGGTTAATATTGCAAGCATTTGAATAACTTTATTTGCACCATTTATTTATTTTATTAAATTTGCACCTTTTATTAATAAGTTTGTCTTAAATTACTCCCTCCACCTCAAAATTATTATAATTTTAGATTTTCCATTTTCTTTCATAATTTGTTACTTTAAAATTTGAAGGCTTGATATTTTTTTTTGTCAATTATATCTCCACTTAATATTTATATTCGTGTTTGTAGTTTTTGTTGATATTGTAGTGAAAACATATAACTATATTAGTTAAACATTTGTTAATTTATTTGCAATAACTTTTTAACAACAATAGTTTTAAAATGTATTGTTTTAAAATGGAGACAGTATAAATTATCTGAACAGACAAGGGAAATAGTGTAAAAAGACTCTTTTTTAATGACTGTAATAAGATATTGGTATGAAAAATGTGGTGATACAACTATAGTTCATCTTCAAATCCTTGTCTTGTACGTTTTTTTGTTTTCTGGTTCCCATTGATATAAAAAAAAAAAAAAATCCTTCGTCTTGTTTTCCACAGATTTACAAAAGGAAAAATAATAATTAAATACACATATACTTTTTCTTTCATCTTAATTTCAAATCAATTTTCTTCTTAATTATTTATCTCTTATTTTTTTATCACATTATTTATCATGTCTATTTTTTTCCTTCTTTTATTTTTTCTTTTAACTTCTCCCTTCTTTTCACCCATACATCCCAAAAATAAGGTGTATTGATATCTTTACTCTTTACAAAACGAAAATTCAACAAATTAAATTATTTTATTGAAACCTTTGTTAAATTTGTAACCACTCTAGGCACCAGCATTGGTACATCAATCATCAAGCTTTTAGAATACCAATAGCTTCAGGCCAAACTCAACCAAAGGATACACGCGGCAGAATTGCCCCCATGAGACCAAGCCAATTACTTGAAGAGAAAAGGTGGCCTCCGTTAGAAATTTTGAACAATCATCAATCGAAGTTCCAGAAGTTACCTTCCATTGTTTCTCCTAAAATTGGGTCACAAGCTGTTCAACCAGCTGAATGGGGTAGTTTTATGAACAACACAAGCATCAGAGACTATCTATCGAACAACTCCAATGAACCTCGCAACAATTCCAACAGTTTAAAGCTAGAATTTGATCCTCCATTTCGGATTAAGGTAAATTATTTAGGGTTTAACAAAAATAATAAACACTTGTCATCTACATATATATGTTTTTTTTTTTCTTTCTTCACCATTCATGCATAATCATTTAATTTGTTATGCAGAAAGACGAGCAACAATTTCCTGATTTGCAACTGGGTTTGAGTCACACATGTACAGTTGGAACCGATGGCAAGATGGACCATTATAGAGAACCCCCAGAAATCAGCACTAAGCTTTCACTTTCTTAGAGTTTCGTAATGTCAACAATGCAAATACTATAGCCTAGCTAATCATAAAAATAGAAGATGATATATCTTCCAAACAACAAAAATAGGTACAACAAGGATCAATGTCCCTAGCAATAGGAAATGCGTCCTGATTGAGAGTGAGTTCAATTCCCCATTAGCGATTTTTCGTGTGTAAGTGATTGGTTAAATCAATGCTCAAAATATATATGAAGAGAACAAGGAGTAACTTCAAGGGAAAAAGGACGCAAAATGGAACAAACAGTGAAAATATGGCGGTCTTGCTTTACTGCAGATACTCCACTTTTGCATTAATCAACAACTGAAAGTTTATTAATTCATATTCTCTCCAACTGCTTTCTCCCCGTTATATTCATTTACATCTTAATGGTTCATATAAGTTAACAAAGTAAAAAATGTTGTGCTTTGTAGAGTACTTTTAATTAGTCATACATTGCTTAATGGTGTTATTTTTTTTAAAGTGTTTATATAACGTGTTTTAACAAGAGAAGAAATGAGAAAGTAATAAGCGTGGATTCATGCTCAAGAAATTGTCAATGCCCTTGGAGAAATATTTTCACCAGTACATGTGCATGTAATTAATATAATAAAATTTATCAATACATTCTTTTATTTGAATGATGACACTGATCTCTACATGTTTTTATTTATATTTCACTCCACATTTTTGTATCATTTTGATAGCATTATTACTTTTATTTATCTGTCACTATTGGATAAGGAACGTTCTCTGGAGTGTAGCTGGAGGCTGGAGAACAGCATGAGGTTTCTGATGACAGGGTCAGGCTAGAATATTGTTTTGCCTTGGCAGAAGAGTGGTGAATGCCTCATGATCTTTATGTGTGTCCCACCCACTATTTCAGAGTCTCAGTCTCAACTCTCAACAAAATTCCCATGACATGACCCCCTCCTACTTCCTGTTTTGATCAGCTCATCATTAATAGTAGTGTGTGCATGGTAGGGTCATGGCGCATTCAGATTGACTTTTAAAATTGCAATTAATCAAAGGTTTAACTTTCTTGCTTGCATAATTGATTAGATGATAGTGCATTAGAATTTAACTGCTATGGACATGATTAAATTGCTAAAGTCAAAGTTGGATTATGGTATACCCAAAAAACTTTAACAGTCGTTACAATCAAATTAAATCCTGTTTGAAATATGATCATAAACGATACTATAATACCATATATATTTGAGAAAGCGATGGGAAAATTCAGACTTTGCTATATGCATATATCAGTAATGCTATACGGCAAAACGGTTTTACACGAACTCCATTCCAAGGCTACGTGATATACCAGACATTGGTGGGGACGTGTGGCACAAGTTATCTACCAAAGAGAGATTACTTGAGACAAATTACAATTGAAAGTGATCAAATCCTATTGAACCAAGCCGCATTAGCATTGATTGGAATGAACCAAGTGCATAAGACGTATGCCAAAACCTTTCTTTCATGGTACCCTCGATTTAATATAACCGAATAAACAACATTGGGTTCATATATTTTCAAGAGCAAGAATTAGACGATATCAGGGGTAATAAAGGGGGGGGAAGTAATGATGAAATTCAACAGATATCACCATCAGGTGTTCGTACACAGTTTTGTCAAGTTACTTGTGGTATTCGGAGTTTGTCATTTTTCAAACCACGCTTAATCGCTTATTTCTCTGTCCTTTCACGTTATTATTTCCGAATGATGATATGAACTGTGACAAAGTACAACTGAATACCAGGCCAAAATGTGCGGACAAACATTACAATAGAGTGATAGATAAGAGATACAGACTCGTCCATTTTTGCATGATTATGCTAACAAAGTAGTGACTTTGGAAAAAAATAGTTAAACAAAATTTAATGGAGTAAGATATAAATTGATGTGATGTGTTTTAGGACGAAATGAAGAAAAACTATAAATTTGATGGAAGGTTAGACTCGTTCTATGTTTCAGATAATCATTTTTTAATCTTTTTCTTCTTCATCTCTCTCATCCATCATTTTTTTATCTTATTTTCTTTCTTTTATTTTATTTTCTCTTTCCCTTCCACTTTTTTTTCCAACCTTTTCGTATCTATCATTGGAATCATCTATCACTAACCTCAATTAATTTGGGTTGAAAGTAACGTTGATATTGATGTTGATGCTCACAAAGTAACTCTAATCATAAGGTATATTTGGCGGTGTCAACTTGAAGTATGTCAAACGGTTCAAATTTCATTGCATTTGAAAAGCATAATAAATTAACATATTGAGAAAATCATGAAGGGAACAGCATTAATATAGTTTAAAATTACTTGAATATATAAATTATGCAATTGATCACAATTTCTTCGTTCTGTTTCTGTGCCAGGTTTTGCTAACAGCATCACATAAGAAATACGAATACCCCAAACAAATAAGAATCTGAAATTTATCTCAATTCAGAATTAATCTGATGTACATACTTGGACAAAAGCTTGTGAAAGTGCTGAGGAAAGCCAAACAAAAATATTTGAAAAGGATTCTTTTCAATGTGTATAAAAATAAAAAAGGAAACAATCAACAAAGCTTGGATAACAGTAATCACTTATGTCAGTTGACATAAAAAAATGCTTATACCTGAACACCAGGTGAGGCAACCTAAAGGATCATTCCTCTGATTAAGCAGAAAAAAGAGAAGACTAAAGCAACATGATGAAAAGGCACACAGTACTAGCTGATATTACTTCTGTAGGGCAGGTGAGGAAATCTTGATTCCACTGAAAGCGCCACTAGTCCAGAAGAAGCTTTGCTTTTATAATTTTATTGATCACCAAGACAGTGATTTCTCTCTAAACAATACAGTATCACGAAAATCAACAGGGGTAGGAGCGTGAAGTCAACCGCTAGAAACAAAATCAAAGGAAAAAACAATAATAAAGACATGATACTTTATAGAAAGTGAAAAAGAGATCTGATATTTTGGTCTTCAAGCAGTGTGTTTACATTGATTGTTTTAAGTCCTGTAAATGAAATTTACATAAGTTCATTACTTAATCATTTCATATTGGGTTCAATGAGGAACAAAATGTAATCTTTCAAAAATTGATGTAAACGGGGTCAAATTTAAAGGTTGATATGATCAATTGATGTAAAAAAAAGTTTGAAGGCTTAAATGTTTACTTATGCTATAATGCCAAAATTCGATAAGGTGAGGACGACATACCATAAGTATAACTAGAAAAGGAGGACACTAAAAGCTTGGAACATAACATGATACTGAGTTTCATGTCTAAGATTTAGTGCTGAGATTTACGTGTGGGTAGTTCCTGCATGGAAAGTTAAATGTGAATTTTCATCTCGGTCACTACCAGAGTTGAGTTACACAAAATTATGGACAAAAGGAATAACAACTGACAAGGTTACCTGAGAATAGCGAGCATGATCATGATGCAAATTCGAAGTTTTCACTATTGTTTCCCACTTGAGATTACCAGATGTATTAGAATCATGCCTTTTAGCTTTGGATTGAGTACCTTGAGTTGAGTGCAGAAAAGAATTCTTCACAGAAACTAAAGGCAAGGCACGCCAAAGCCAGGATTCGGAAGGTGATTTTGGCAAAGGTGGGGGAAGAGAAGACACAACAGATTCAGCACTACCTTTTCCTGAATCATTAGCTATCACAATTTGCTGGGTGTTGGTCTTTGAATCTTCAGCAAATGTCCCTTGCACAGATTGCAAGGACACAGGTTTTTGGCTAATATTTTGATTAGTTGTCAATCCTAAATCTTTGTCTTCTTTGGCTGCGAGATTCAAATAACTATACAAACTTGGTGGAATGGAATCCAAAGAACTTAACACATCAGTATCAAATGTGACCTTTTCTTCCACAGCATGTACTTGCTTTATCTCTTGAGAAGATCCAAAGGAGGAATTACTTCCTTTCCCCCTGCTTCTGTCTAAGTCTGCAACCACAGTATCTACCCTCTGATTGTTATCTAAAGAACTTATATTTGAAGATGATAATTTGGCTGTACTGACAGTATCTACATACAATGTCTTTTCAATTGTGAGATTCCCTGAATATGAAGTTCTTTTGGGTCCTTGGGATAGTACATCATGAACATTTCCAAGCATACCACTGTGGAATTTCACCTTGCCAAACTTATAATTCTCAGCCTCTTTAGTATCACCAGGCAACTTAGCACCACGAAAGGGAGATTGAGGTTTACTTCGACATGGAGATATACCAGCAGCAGCAGCTCTTGAACGACGAAAGGGAGAGAGTCTACCTGGTAGCAACTCACCAGAGTAGGTAAATCTGTTTGATTCACTAGTCCATTTCTTTTTACCCTCTTGCTTGTCAGGTGATGCAGCCCTAGAGCTTGATTTGCTCTTGTGAATTGCCTCCCAAGCCTGCAGAAAATATTCATGATTGTAGTAAGTAAATATGTTGAAAACAATATCACTAGAGAATGCTGATCTACAAAAGGATTGAAGGGTGCAAAGGAGTTCCTTTGTTTTTACCTTCTTTACAGCAGGAACTGGGCTAAAAGATCTAATATGAGAACTTTTGTTAGGTTTCACAACCTCACTGGCTGGAGGCAAGGTAGCCTGGTTCTTCATTTTCATTGCAGCAACTGGATTCAATAAGCACAATGAATTCCTCATATGCAATTGAGGTAACAACCCGCAGCCTTTAGCTGCAATATTAGAAGACTTATCATACTCATAATCATAAACTTCATCTTCACTTTCTTCCTCTTGATGTTGGCCAGTGTATGGTATAATAGCAGTGCTATGCTTATTAGGCAATGGCTTCTTTTCCTCGCGAACCAATTTGCTAACATCTCTAGGTTGTTGCTCTACTAGTACAGATTGCTTTTTTGAAGAATACTGAGGAGGCTGCAAGGTCATAGCCTTTGCAGCAGGCAAAAATCGGCTCATCATAAAGTCTCTAGTTTGTTGATCTGTGGAAAAGGTTCCGAACTTGTTTGCATCTGGATTATCTAACCCGCTTACACCACTCACACTACAGTTCATGGAGAATGACTCTGTAGGTGACAAATTTTCAAGGGCATCAGAATAAGCATCGTTATCATCATCATCATCATCATCATCATTGTCATCAAACCTCACATTAGACCTTCTGCTCTCAACTATTTTCCCTGCTTTTCTCTCTTTGTCAGAGTCTATCTTAACCACACTAACATTGAAAGACTTTGATTTATTTGAGGACTTAAATTTATTTGCAGTCTTACTTTCCTTTTCCAATGGTTGTTTGGTAGCATTGATTGATTTTCCTGGGGGAAGCCTTGGGCTTGGAGTGATTGAATTGGCTTTAGGAGGTTGAGGCTCAGATCCACCATTACCCTTGCGTCTTCCAGGGATATGCTCCCAATTGAAAGGTACTGCAACAGGTTCTGTTACCTGATCTGAGGATGTGTCTGATTTGTAGTATGGAAGAGTGTGGCGTTTCTCTAGAATCTTCTTCTTTGCTTCAGTTAAGGATGGTGGTGTGGCAGAAGAGCGTCTCACAGACATGAGAGGGGCATTAATATTCAATCTCCTTTCAGCCATCTTGTTCCAAAATTGAACAACTTTGCAGCCCCTCTCAATCACAAGTTAACAGTACAAGACAATATCATACACTAATTTTCAGTAAATGATTAGATAAAAAAAAACCTCCTACCAATCATGAAAACCTGAAAAAGAAAATGCAACTGATTTGTTAACTGTTTAAAATAACAATATAAACTTCAATTCAATAGGACTTAAAAGTGAGAACAGAGAAGCACCACAGACATAACTAATGAAAACTAAGATTGTAGCCAAGGGAACATGAGAAGGTCTATTCTCTCCTCAATGACCCAAACAATAAACAATAATTATGAGTGGATTAACTAGCGCAAGAACAGTGAGGACCATCCCTCAGCAATAACACTAAGGAAAGAGAAAACAGTTAAGTGATAATGAACAAAAGATTAAACCTCTAATGGGTCAGGCCGCAGAAGCAAACCAAGAAGGAAAGTGGTTTAGTAGTAGTGCTCAGTAACAAGTGTAAGTTTTTTTTTTTTTTTTTTTTTTTTTTTTTTTTTGTGAACACGATGATGCAGAATCTAAGAAAATAATGGAAGGGGCAAGGAGTGAAGATGAGTAGCTAGCTAGGTGAGAGAGATCAGAGGGAATGGTAATGGATGGTTGTTAAATGATGCTGTGGGAAGAATGAGTAGGACGTAAGTAAAAAACAGACAAGGCTATGAAGCTGATAGACAGAGACACAACCTTTAGTATTTCTCCACTTCTGTTGTTTTTGTTTCTTCGTATTTCATTTTCATCAGTTAACGACGGTGTAGCCGTGACTGACTCGTGAAAATAATGGATAGATATTGATATTCAACTCAACTCCAAAACGACTTCGTAATACTCACTGCACTTGAACCAACAAGTGATACTGGACTGTGCAGAATCTATACTCTTGATTCAAATCTTATGGATTAAAAAATATAATTAAGAGGACATATTTTACTAAAGGAAATTAATTGTTTTTTATTTATAAAAATTACTTATCAACAAAATTATAGATATTCCGTCTAATATCATGTAACAAAAAAATAGTCGCTGCACCTGATTCTCTTCGGATGACGCTCAAACAGCCTATTTCGATTTGTTCGTATAATAATCCTCGTATATGTATAAGTCTTTTTTTTATTATTTTAATAAAACCTTTTTCCCGTAATTATAGCAATAAAGTAGTATTGTTATACTATAATTATACTAGAGTTATTCAAATCGCGGGAAAAAAAACAATGCAAGGCATGCTTGTTTTGACAAATTTTATTTTTAAAGATTTGTATAAAAAACAATAAAAAATTGTTTTTACTGGTTTTATACATTTATAAAATAATATCATATGTTTACAATAAAAGTTCAATTTATAAAAAAAAAAAAAATAAGCCTGACTTATTCTTTTGTCTAATTTCATATTTACACATTTGTCATACAATAAAATGTTGAGAGAGTAAGGAAGGAAATTTTTAAAAGGTTTAAATGAAAAGTGATGGGCCACGGATGCATCGTGAAGAGAAGAACAGTTAACTCCATTGAAGTAGGTTGTGGACCGACCATTTTTAAAATAGACAGCTCCTCTTTCCTATCTCTCTCTCTCTCTCTCTCTCTCTCTCTCTCTCTCTCACAGTGCCTGAGTGACTGAGTCCACATTGCAATTAATGATCGGATCATTCTCAATCATTTTGTTTTCGGGCAAGCAAATTATCCCAAGACATCTCTCTCTTCCCCAAAAACGAAGGACGGAGAAAAGACAACCAATAACACAAAAGAAATAAAAACCCAAATTGCATAAAATAATCATTTTATCTTATTTGTAAAAGAAAACACTAACTATGTAATACTATTTTTTTTTAATGAATTTATGCAGCAAATTTTGATGGAAAGGCTGTACAAATTTGAAAGCCAAACAATAAATTGTTGTAATTTTTAATGTAATGAAATGCTTAAGTAAATTAATGAGTAGAGATGTAAACTCATTTATCAATTATCATAATGTTAAGAAAATTTAATTTGTTTTTTTTGTTACTTAAGTCTCAAAGAAAAATAAATTTTCAATTAATAAATGTAAAAATTGTAACTTCTTTTTATAATAACCGTGTGCCAATTTTTTGGGATGACAAAGCGGATAAAAGACGGAACCAATAAGTGTACGGATATTAAAGAAGTGGGTTTGGAATTTTAATCTTCATTCTTATACCGGACGGATTTTATCATATTCCAGTATATTCGTAGATAACTCACTACACTTTTTATAATTTTAATTTATTTATATATTTTTTAAATAAATTATATATAAGTTTTTAATTATATTTTAATTCAAATAATATATAAATATAACGAATAAAAAATAAATTAAAGTTAAAAATAAAAATTCAATTATATTTTTAGTTAAATGTATATTTTAAGTTTTTATTTAATTATTTAACTATTAAGCTAATTAAATTTATATTTTAAAAAATTATAACAATTAAATCTTTAATATATATTATGTATATATGTTGTGACAAAAAAAATTATAAAAAATGTAATATGACTGATATATGTATAAATACAGGTATAATTTGATCTTCATTTTTATTTAAATAGTTTGAATAATATTCGTACTATCATCCATACCGATCAAAGTAGGGACGAATGCGGATTTATTTATAATGCATACTAATTTTTTTGGATTAGTAAATTAGGAAACATTTGTGATCTCTCATCTCACAAAAATAATAATAAAAACTCATGATTTAGAGATCTCATAATGGCACGATGGGACGTTGAAGTTAAAAGATTATGAGATTTTTCGTTTTCTTAAAGGTCACGATAGTAAATATGCAATCAAATTATTTAGCTATTATTGAACAAAACATGTAAAAAAAACTAACTGTATGTTTCAACTTATTTAAATTTTGAGAAGAAAAAAACAAGTTCTTACGTGAAAAATATATTAAAGTATAATAAAATAAAAATATATTATAAATTAACACCCGTGCATATGTTATCACACTAATTATTTTTATTTGATGGTTAGTTACTATGGGATGATACACGAGTGTGAGACAATCAGGTACGATAATTGTTACTGGAAAATATTTTGAACGTGTTAAAGTAGACATTGAGGAAAAAATTCCTAATCAATCTGGATCTGATCTAGCTGTGAACAATAGTTTATGTTAATTTGTAAAATCTAATTTAAGTATTTAACGATATACGTTTTCTTTGGGTACAAAATAAAGAGACTAAATCATGAACATTTTGACACAATTGTAACATGAAATTATATATTTCATTTTGTATGTTGACTTCTTTTTTATCTTTTTACATAAAAGTTCATTGAATATTCACACCCCAACCAAATTACCTTAAAAAAACATCCCCAACCTCCACAGTCGCGTGCAAGTAGGACGGCCAATTAGATAGTACATTTGAACGCTTTAAAAGCCCCATGCAGAAATTAATATGTCAACATAAAAAAGTGGGAGGAAGAAAAAAAGAAACTCCGTTTGTCTTTTATTCAAAAGGAAAACTATTATTTAATTTTTCTCCACTAGTATATATAATTCATTAATTCCACAGAATATACACATTTTAT
The DNA here is from genome assembly GCA_007407185.1 of Glycine tomentella. Taxonomy (NCBI): domain Eukaryota; kingdom Viridiplantae; phylum Streptophyta; class Magnoliopsida; order Fabales; family Fabaceae; genus Glycine; species Glycine tomentella. The sequence goes on from PYAF01004229.1 coordinate 1,358,335, forward strand.
TTTTAAAATAAAGAGACTTATCCAAACCTAGCCCTTAGATCACGGGGCACAGATTGGTTTAGGAACATGAATGATATTACGTCCCACGAAGATGGGGTCCTTTGATGCTTGTTGTCTGCCATTCTTGACTGCTACGTGCCTCACGCCCCTCTTTGTTCTTTAATTCAACTACTTTCCGCTTTCACATGAAAACAACGCAGAGAAGAAAACGATTGCAGTTGAATGATAAATAAAAAGGCTACACAAAATAATTACTATATTCAACATTACCATGTGCACCACAAAACTCCACACATGCCAAACAACATTTCAAATTGTACAAAGCAGAGATTGTGGAATTTAAATATAATCATGGCTAATTCTGACCCAAATAAGCGGCTTAATTGTCTTCTTATTTTTTTTTTTTTATTTCCTTTAGATCCGTGAATACGACAATGTTAAAATCTGGAGTGATTTCTATCAAGTATAAATACTACTGAGTTCAATCATGTTTGTATGCCAATTTTACCCGTTAAATGCAGAATTAAAACCTCGCGTTTAAAACACATGCGTAGAAAGTAAATAAAAATATATCCGTATGAGCATCTTGAAATCTTATTTATTTTAAAGTTTAAATTTTCATTAAATATAAACACTCTACCTTATAATTATTGATATGTTAGTATATTATTAAAAAATAATAATTAGAATGAACACTCAAGTGGTTTGCTTATATTACATTAGATATTCCTATTTTTTAAATCCTAAAAAAAATCTAATTGATGATTTTTTTTTACTGATCACCTTTTGATGTTTTTTTTTAGTTAATTACAATAAACATCCTGATTTGCTTTTATTACACCCATCATTCTTTTTTTTTTTGGCCATTATTTTTAACCTTATATATTAACTCCATGAAACTTTTGTTGGTAAATTTAATAAAAGAAAAAAATAATGCCAAAAAAGAGAAGGATTTAAAAGAGTATAGGATGTCTAGTGTAATAGAAGCAAATCACGTGAATGATCGTTATAATTTACTGTAAAAGTAATACAAAAAAAGAGAAGGATGACGAATGATCATTGTAATCAAGTCAAAAAAATATCTAAGGGTGATCAGTGAAATAAAAATTAATAATTAGGATATTTTTTATAGGATTAAAAAAAATAGATATCTAATATAATAAAAACAGATAAAAAAGGATAATTATTCTAATTTACTCTTAAAAAATTGGACTTTATAATTAGTGACCGTGCTCAACGCTTTTAATAACTGGATCTTGTTAAGGACATTGGTCAGAAAATCAATAATAATGTTTTATTATTAAAAATCATGTTAGGTATACATTAGAAATCACGATTGTATGCATTAATTAACAATACTTTTCAATAAAAAAAATCACTTTTATTATGTCAAATAATATCTATAGGACATTACTTACCATTTGTCTCAATAATTTTATAACATATATGATTTGTTGGTTTACTAACAATAAAATCCTTGATTTCATTAATGTTATTTTCAACTATATATTTTTATTAAATTGCCTACATGATAATTTAAACTTTGAATTGAAAACTTCAGGCTTAATATCAATGGCATTAAACATAGCATGTATTTACTTTTTTTTTT
>PYAF01004229.1:1366281-1379877 GCA_007407185.1 Glycine tomentella
ATAAAGAAAAACAGAGACATACAAACATGATTTTTTTTACGAAAAAAAAAATAAAGTGAAAAAAGAAAGAATAAATGAATAAAATTAAATAAGAAGGAAAAAAAAGAAAGAAAAAAGAATAAACAAAAATTAAACAAAAGGAAATAGTAAAGGAAAACAATCTAAAAATAATGGAAAAGTATGTATACACTAGATAATCAATATGATAAATTATAAATATATTATTATATAATAATAAAAATCTATACTAAAAAAAATACCTTTGATGTTTATATTTTATTGGAAAATTTTATCTTTAAATCACTTCTTATATTTTTAAATTTTTATTTTAACCTACATTAATTTTTCACTACTTTTATATTGTTAATTTTTTTTATTCTATAATTTTTTAATTGTATTTAAAATGTTACAAAAACCCAATTCATATGGAAACTTGGGCTCCAAGAAGGTCCAGGTAGAGAGAATAATTGGGGCAGACTGGCCCAAACGCATGTGGTTCCACTTCTCCCATTGTTTGTATATCTGAATCTGTCTCTTTTAACGTTCACTCAGTAAGCTTCATAGGGTTTCTTTCTCTTTCAATTTTCTATCTATTTTGCGAATCGAAATCCATCCATCCATCAATCCAGAACCCTACCTTCCCTCTATTTCTCTGTGTCTAGGGTTTTAGGGAGTTCTAAGCATCGTATCATCTTCATCATGGCTTCGGTGGACCCCGAGATCGCGAAGACGCAGGAAGAGCGGAAGCGAATGGAGCAGCAACTGGCGTCGCTCACCTCCGTCACGTTCGATACCGATCTCTACGGCGGAAGCGACAAGGGCTCCTACCTCACTTCCATCCCCGCCAACGAAGATGACGAGAATCTCGACGCCATGGACAATGAGGTTGCTCGCAAGCTCGCATCTTACACCGCCCCCAAGTCCCTCCTCAAGGATATGCCCTCCGCCCCTGATTCCGACAACGATATCGGCTTCCGCAAGCCGCAGCGCATCATCGACCGCGAGGACGACTACCGCCGCCGTCGCCTCAATCAGATCATCTCGCCAGAGCGCCACGACCCCTTCGCCGCCGGCGAGAAGACCCCGGACCCCTCTGTTAGGACCTACGCCGATATCATGCGCGAGGAGGCGCTCAAGAGGGAGAAGGAGGAGACTCTGAAGGCCATCGCTAAGAAGAAGAAGGAGGAAGAGGAAGCCGCGAAGGATGCTCCGCAGCAACAGCAGCAGAAGAGGAGGAACCGCTGGGACCAGTCTCAGGATGACGGTGGTGCCGCCGAGGCGGCGAAGAAGGCCAAAACCTCTGATTGGGACATGCCGGACACCACTCCGGGGCGGTGGGATGCCACCCCGACGCCGGGGAGGGTTACCGATGCGACACCTGGGAGGAGGAACCGGTGGGATGAAACTCCCACTCCTGGTAGAGTTGCGGATTCTGATGCAACACCTGCAGGTAATGTTACTGTTACACCCTTGTGTTAAATTTATGTCCTCACTAACATTTTTTTCGGGGTTGGGTTTGTTCTTGTGCAGGTGGTGCTACACCGGGTGCTACACCTGCTGGTATGACTTGGGATGCTACTCCTAAGCTTTCTGGGATGGCTACTCCGACTCCGAAGAGGCAAAGGTCGAGGTGGGATGAGACTCCCGCTACTATGGGAAGTGCTACTCCGTTGCCAGGTGCTACTCCTGCTGCTGCTTATACTCCCGGTGTTACTCCTGTTGGTGGAATTGAACTTGCTACTCCAACCCCTGGGGCTTTACAAGGCTCCATTACCCCGGAACAGTACAATTTGTTGAGGTGGGAGAGGGATATTGAAGAGAGGAATCGCCCCTTGACTGATGAGGAGCTTGATGCTATGTTTCCTCAAGAGGGGTATAAGGTTTTAGATCCCCCTGCTTCCTATGTGCCCATTAGAACTCCAGCGAGGAAGCTTCTTGCCACTCCTACGCCTTTGGGGACTCCTCTTTATCAAATTCCTGAGGAGAATCGCGGGCAACAGTTTGATGTTCCTAAGGAGGCGCCCGGTGGGTTGCCGTTTATGAAGCCAGAGGATTACCAGTACTTTGGGGCACTGTTGAATGAGGAGAATGAAGAGGAGTTGTCTCCAGATGAGCAGAAGGAAAGGAAGATTATGAAGCTTCTGCTTAAAGTGAAGAATGGGACACCACCACAGAGGAAGACTGCATTGAGGCAGCTTACGGATAAGGCTCGTGAGTTTGGTGCTGGGCCGTTGTTTAACCGGATTTTGCCATTGCTCATGCAGCCTACCCTGGAGGATCAAGAGAGGCATCTTTTGGTTAAGGTAATTGACAGGGTTTTGTATAAGTTAGACGAATTGGTTCGGCCTTTTGTGCATAAGATTCTTGTTGTTATTGAACCCTTGTTGATTGATGAAGACTACTATGCCCGTGTGGAGGGCAGAGAAATAATATCTAATCTTAGTAAAGCTGCTGGGCTGGCTACTATGATTGCTGCTATGCGACCTGATATTGATAACATTGATGAATATGTTAGGAACACTACTGCTAGGGCCTTTAGTGTTGTTGCTTCTGCGCTTGGTATTCCTGCACTGTTGCCATTCTTGAAGGCTGTTTGTCAGAGTAAGAAATCATGGCAAGCTCGGCATACAGGGATTAAGATTGTGCAGCAGATTGCCATTTTAATTGGTTGTGCGGTGTTGCCACATCTGAGATCTCTTGTGGAAATTATAGAGCATGGTCTGAATGATGAGAACCAGAAGGTGAGAACGATCTCTGCATTGTCTCTTGCTGCTCTTGCTGAGGCTGCTGCTCCTTATGGTATTGAAAGCTTTGACTCTGTTTTGAAGCCACTGTGGAAGGGTATTAGGCAACACCGTGGTAAGGTGTTGGCTGCATTTCTGAAGGCAATTGGGTTTATTATTCCATTGATGGAAGCCCTGTATGCCAGTTACTATACTAAGGAAGTCATGCTCATTCTGATTCGGGAATTCCAGTCACCTGATGAAGAAATGAAGAAAATTGTTCTGAAAGTGGTGAAGCAGTGTGTGAGCACTGAGGGTGTGGAAGCTGAATATATTAGAAATGATATCCTACCTGAGTTTTTCAAGAATTTCTGGGTTAGGAGGATGGCTCTAGATAGAAGAAACTATAAGCAACTTGTGGAGACTACTGTAGAGATAGCAAACAAAGTTGGTGTTGCTGATATTGTTGGTAGAATTGTTGAGGATCTTAAAGATGAGAGTGAACCTTATAGGCGTATGGTTATGGAGACTATTGAGAAGGTGGTTACTAACCTGGGGGCATCTGATATTGATGCACGGCTGGAAGAGCTTCTGATTGATGGTATTCTTTATGCCTTCCAAGAACAGACCAGTGACGATGCTAATGTGATGCTTAATGGGTTTGGTGCAGTCGTAAACTCACTTGGGCAGAGAGTGAAGCCATATCTTCCTCAGATTTGTGGTACTATCAAGTGGCGATTGAACAACAAGAGTGCAAAGGTGAGACAGCAAGCAGCAGATCTCATTTCAAGGATTGCTGTTGTCATGAAGCAGTGCCATGAGGAGCAATTGATGGGTCATCTTGGGGTTGTCTTGTATGAGTATTTGGGAGAAGAGTATCCTGAGGTTTTAGGATCAATTTTGGGAGCTCTCAAGTCAATTGTCAATGTTATCGGTATGACAAAGATGACTCCGCCTATTAAGGATTTACTTCCCAGGTTGACTCCGATTTTGAAGAATAGGCACGAGAAAGTCCAGGAGAATTGTATTGACCTTGTTGGTAGGATTGCTGACCGTGGAGCTGAGTTTGTACCAGCAAGAGAGTGGATGAGGATTTGTTTTGAGTTGCTTGAGATGCTCAAAGCACACAAGAAGGGAATCCGTAGAGCTACAGTGAACACTTTTGGATATATTGCAAAAGCCATTGGACCACAAGATGTCTTGGCAACCCTATTGAATAATCTCAAGGTGCAGGAGAGGCAGAACCGTGTTTGCACAACCGTAGCCATTGCAATTGTTGCAGAAACATGTTCACCCTTCACAGTTTTACCAGCATTGATGAACGAGTATCGTGTGCCGGAGCTTAATGTGCAAAATGGTGTGCTGAAGTCCCTCTCTTTCCTATTTGAGTACATTGGTGAAATGGGAAAGGATTACATCTATGCTGTGACTCCTTTGCTTGAGGATGCACTTATGGACAGGGATTTGGTTCACAGGCAGACAGCTGCTTCTGCTGTGAAGCATATGGCTCTGGGAGTGGCTGGTTTAGGTTGTGAGGATGCACTCGTACATTTGCTGAATTATGTCTGGCCAAACATTTTTGAAACTTCTCCTCATGTGATTAATGCTGTGATGGAAGCAATTGAAGGGATGAGGGTAGCATTGGGAGCCGCTGTTGTACTGAATTATTGTCTACAAGGACTGTTCCACCCTGCACGAAAAGTTAGGGAGGTATATTGGAAGATCTACAACTCTCTCTATATTGGAGCCCAGGATGCTCTTGTAGCATCATACCCTGCCTTGGAGGATGAGCAGAGCAATGTTTACAGTAGGCCAGAGTTAATGATGTTCATCTAGTTGGATTTTGATTAGTTAGTTCATTTCTGTCTCCAATATATTTGGCAGTTTTCAGTACTTCCTCGCAGCAATGTAAAGCTCAGTTGTTTGAACATTATTTTGTGTCTTGTTACATAGATAGCAGGTTCCTCTCTTGATGAAAGTATCTCACCAGATGATATGCTTATTTTAGCCAACTGTTGAAGGTTAAATGAAAGCCTTTGATTAGTCATTACTTTCTAATGATTATTGTTTTGAACGGTTCTGTTTTTGTCAATGTATTTTTAGATATCTGCATTGCCAAAATGCTGGTGAGTTGGATGAGTCAGTTAAGAGGTTGTAGAATTACCAAGAGTGATAAGCATGCTGCTTAAGATTGACTATTTTTGGCATCTGATAAGGTGAATAAAGCACAGTAGGTAAGCATGGTCTTTTTAAGGAATGCTGTGAATGCCTTCTATGCATTGTCTTTCAGAATTTTAGAAAATTATTTTCTGCCAGTTTTTTTTTTTTGGAAGAGATATTCAATTTGCTGCTTGTCTTGATTTGTGGCTACATGTTAGTTCTTCTGGGTTAGAAAATAACAATACCCAATATAATACATGCTCTTTGTGAAATAAGTCAGATGCTAAGCTTATGTACAATGGTGCATCCGTGCATGTTTATTAACCATGTCTTACACAGTGTAGTGTGCATGACTGAGACTCTGGACTGGCTATCAACGTAACCTATCTTGTTTATTACGTGCGTACGGTATGATGTGCGGATTTGCGTGCAACTCGGTTTTGTCTGCGTTAACCGATATTGCAGCAAATGAATCCCTTCTTGTCTGCCGTTAGCCCATTACCTATCTTCAAGCATAAATTTTTATTAAAACGAAAATTGTTATATATACCTCTCTTTCGTTATTTGTATACCTCCCTTTGTTTTATATTTTTTATGGCTTATATATGTTAGCATTTTTAATTCATTTTTAAGTCCTTGTAAGTTTATAGTTTCCAATTTGTTCCTTTAAGATATCAATTTTTTCATTTTATAGTTTTCATAAGTAGGGGTGGGTATAAGGACCCAACAGCGGTCCAATAAGTCTTGCAGTCTCTTAAGATTCCAATTAGTCCTCTATTTTTTGAGTCTGACCTGTTAAGCCTGTGGACTTAGTGGGCTTTATTCGTGAATTTTTGTGAACTACACGATTAACTCGTCTAAGTTGTTTAATATGCAAGTATTGTTAATTTGTCATGTTAAAATTTTGATATTTAATTTAAGTTGTTATTGTTAATTTGTTATGTTTAAAATCTTGGTATATTTTAATATGATAAATTTCAGCTTAAAAAATATATATTTTTTTAAAATTTTATACATTTTCACCTTTTTTAAAAGTATTTTTGCAAATTAATATTTGGATCCACATACAATTCGTTTACCCGTGAATTTTTGTAGGTTCTTAAAAAATTATTTATTTCACGAACTGGATAGAGCTTATTTGATTAGTCTAAAATAAAGGTTTCTCATACTGGATCCTAAACGGGTCAGATTGGTCTATATACTCATCCTTTCTCATAAGTTTGTGCTTTCAAAGATTAAAATTGAAAAAACACAATCATGAACTAAAAATTAACAAAATATTTACATGAACAAAATTTGAAAAAACACTAATTTACATAACTGGAAATGAACAAAAAATTGATAGAATCAAAATTAAAAAGTACAAACTTATATAGGAGTCAAACATATTTAAGTCTTTTTTTTTCCTCCTAAAATAACCCTTTTCCGAAAACTATGTTCTCGATGTACAACCATGAAGTGCGGGTACACCATCTCCGTGAAGAAGCATAACATGGCTAGCAGCAAAACAAACATGTTGATGTTAATGATACAGTACAACAAAATCTCAGGGAGAAAAGCACATTTGGATAACAACAAACTCATATAGAGGTTTTCACATCCAAACCACACAGAATGCAGCGAATTCTCGACATGTCCGATACTTGACTTTTTTCTTACTCCAGATAGCTCATGTCATTTCATTAAAAACAAGAGTATCAATACAATGAGGAATAGGCTAAAAAACATGGTGGTTAGCATGTAATCTAGATGCTTTAGTAAGATAGTGAGCAACTTGATTAGTCTGCCTTTTAATAAACTTGTGACGTTTGGAAGAGCACTAAGTAACAACATACGTTTCTGGAAAATACAACCATATTTCTGGCATATTTGAAGCACCACCTGCTAGACCATCTACAAGTAATTTGAAATCTAATTTGAAAATAACACTTCGCATATTCAGATGTCGAACCCAAGAAATTGCCTCCAAAAGAGATACTGATTTTGCTTCATGGACCGGAGGAATGCCACTGTTGATAATTGAATTTGCTTCCAAGAACTCACCAAGGTTGTCCCGTATGCAGATGCCAATGCCATACTGATTCTGCACCACAAAATTAGATGCATCCAAATTGCATTTTACATTACCTGCGATAGGTTTACTCCATCTGATGTCACTATTAAGTTATATATAAATGAACTCTCTTGCAAGATTTATGGAGATGTGAGGTGATTGAGAAACATCATTCCACACCACATCATTTCTTCTCCTCCAAAGACACCATAGAATAGTAGCAAATTGAATCTTCTCATTGTTTCATAGCATACGTAAGAGGCTAAAGACAACATCAACAAAGCCTTCTTCTGCATAAGTTAATTTTTACTTATTGAAGAAAATATATTTTCTACTTATATAAACACTTATTGAGAAGTTTATTTAAATAAACCTTAGCATGTTTTTTTATTGTTTGAAGTGTTGTGCACAACTGCCCATGTTAAAGGGGCATGAAAGGTGGACAATATATTTTTCGTTAGGCTGAACATACATTTGGAGGGTTAGAACGAAAAAATAAACATTAATTTTCACCCAATGTTGATTTATTTTGCTTAAAACCAATAACGATGTTTGTATCACCCCATAAAAGCATTGTGAGATGAGGGAAGAAAGGTCCTAAAAAGAAATGAAAATAGAGAAAATTGAAAGAATTTGAAAATAAATATGAAAGAAAATAATGAGAGAAAAGTTATTTCTTATAAAGGCATTTACGTCTCTAATTAGAATATTAATTTTGACTAAAATTAAAAGAAAATTAAAATCTTTAAACAAGGACATAGAGAGTAAAAGTTGTTGGTCCCTTATCTCTCATTTTCTTGGTTATTAAGGAGAGGAAAGATTTGTACGAGCTCCACTTTAATTTTTTTTTTCTCATAATTTTTAGTTTATTTTAAACATAAAAGAAAAGATGTATAGAAAATAGGTGATTCTATTTGGAGAGATGTGTACACTGTCTACTTAACAATTTTTGGGTGGTGGATAGATAGGACAGCTAAGAATTAACAAAGCTCTAGGAGTTGAGCTGGGCTACGACAAGGTGATAGAGTTGGGCTAAAGTAGGCCTGAAAGAGACAAAGCGTAGACCGCAAAGTGAAATTGATCGGAAAAAAAGGGAACAATGATGATTTCGTAAATGTTTAGTGTGTTTGGACAGGTATTTATAAAAATGATTTTGAACAAAATTATTTAATTGAAATTAATTTTAGTGGGATGTAATTTTTTAAAAGTAAAAACAAGTTAATGATAAATTTAATATAAATTTTCTTATTTAACCCGAAAATTACTTAAGTTTGTTTCATTTTTAATCTTAATAGCATGCTTAATATAGTGCAAACATTATTGATCCACGTCAAGCTTGAAGGAACGAAATGGAGCTTCTGCATCTTTTTTTTTTTTATATATTGACATGAAAAAAAAATCTTTCAACGCATGTCCAAAACGTGCAAGCAAATACACGTTAAATCAATTTCTTAAAACGGAATTAAATTATCAACATTTGTTTAAAATAACATTAGCTATTTATAATAACGAATTCTATTTGATGCAATGTGAATCCAAAAAATAATGTAATATAAATTCAATTGTTAACTTCATTTGAGTAAACTGATATATTATTTTTTGGTTAAAATATAGTGGGTTTGAGTCAATTAATAGTAGGTTTGATTTTCTCTATTGACAGTCTATTGAAGTCTCAACCTTTAACTAAAAACGAGAGAGAATTTATATAATAAAAGAGGAGAAGCATGAGGCATGATCGATCCTAACATTGTATGATCTCAAAATGAAATAATAGATAGAGATATATTATGTACAAGTATTATAAATATGTACAATTACATGCAATTTTTTAATTAAAATAATATATTTATTACATACAAAATATTTTATCTACCCATAAATACATATAAATACAAAATAATAAATGTGAATAAATATTTAAGTTTTTGGTGGAAACAAAATTATATTAACCTTTTTATATTTTATTTTCACCAAAAATATTCTTCAATCGACAGTTGAATTCTAATTCTTTTTTATCCACAAAGATCACGACAGTAAGTTTTATCTCTTTCAAAGAAAAAAAAAATATACTCCATAATGTTTGGTTAAATTTAAACTTGGAAATCGAATGTGTTTTGAAAGAGCCAATAAGATTTGTTGAAGAAAAAAAAAAAAATCTTCTCATGAAATTTTTTTGGGTCACCCTTCGACCATGAATCATGGGAGCGCACCTCAAAATAACCCCAGGACCTACATGCATGAGATTTTGGTGGTAAAGATTTTCATTGGAAAGCATCGAAATGAAAATTCCACCAAAAAAAAACCATTCCCGTAAACTAGCATAAACAATTAAGCATATGGCAATCTTAGCCTACAAAGGAATCGAATCAATCGATAGATCTATAAATAGACTTGCAACAATAACAACAGTAATCAACATAGTATCACAACAAATCTCAAGAGAAACAAAACAAACCTTAATTTAAGGTTTAATATACAATTAAGTCCTAAATCTTTTGAGAAATTAAATTAGGTTTATAAACTACAAAAGATTGTAATTGAATTTTGATGTTTTACCATTTCTGTACTTGGATTCCTGGAATAAAATGAGTTTCTGACTGCTTGAAACCACGTCAAAAATAACAATGTGAAGATTTCATTAACTCCAAGAACCCAATTACAATAATTGTGTAGAAGATTAAAAACTCAATTACAATTTTTTTTTAAAGTTTAGATTTCTAATTAAAAAAAACAACAACAAGAACCTAATTAAGTGTTAAAGCTTAATATGATTAACCTTACAAACCTTTTCTTCTGTGATCTTAGCCAAGGACCTAAGATTGCAAGCTATGATAGTATTAGCAAAAGAGCACGTATCGTCGTCGCTACTCCCCGCCGGAACATCCACCGCGTACGACTCTATCGCCACCGTCTTCCCACCGTATTCCTCTTCCTCATGCAAAGTAATCGTTGAACTATAATTGACAAGCCTGTGATCACCACCAATGATGCTAAACTTCAAGACATGCTTGTCATCATCGAGCTTGTCCAATCTCTCCACACTAACACCAGCGGGTAACCCAGATGTGACCATGACCTCACGCACGCTTCCAATGCCACCATCCCCATCAAGAAGGGTGCACTTCTTCACAAAGAGCTTGTACCCTTGTGGATACTCAAAGCGCCTTATGAGGGACCATACGAGAGGTAAAGGTGCATCTATTGTTTGCACAAGGCTAGAACCACACTGGTTTGATGAGAGTTTGGAGGCATGGTAGGTGTTAAGCATGTCTTTTATTGTTGGAGTCTCTAAATTTTGCTTGCAAATCATCTACATCAACGGTTCTCACAGAAGCAGGAGTAGCTAGCAAGCTATTGTTGATTGTTTTGGGGTTTCTCAATGACCTCGTGTTGTGTGAGTGTGTGTTTATGTATCTATTTATAGCTCTTTGTAGATTGTTAAGTAGTAACTAGATGACAAGGTTTTGGGTTTTTTAGAGTTATAAGACTTTATTCATCAGTAAGTTGAAGGTTGTAAAATCGAGGCTTGGCTTGTTTTGCGGTTTGGTCGGTTTGGCTGCTTTTACTTGGTACTTAAGTGCTTTGGAGTATTTTGACGTTAGATGTTAGATATTTTGGTGATAGTTATCCTTTGTTCTCCCTGTCGGTTATGTTATGAATGGAATTAATGTCTTCACTTATCAACATTTGATTAACTCTTCCTTTCACTTGCAAGTCAGATAAGGCTTTTAATAACAAAGTCTACTATTACATCACAGTAAATGTAGATAAGAAAAAACTAATAGTGTGACACTGTGACTGGTCTTATTTCTACGTATAATAAAAAGTTCTTTTTTTCTTTTAAAAATTTAGGCAAGCCAAAGTTATGAGATTCATTAAAGTCAGAATAAATCTCAAGACTCAAAAAATATTTATTTAGATACTTATAAATTAATTACCCACTGTCAAGGTGTTCATGGCAAAAATAAGAATTAAATTTATGATGTTTTAGAATATGAATTCTTTATTAACAATTGGATCCATCTTTATTAGTATTTTTAAGATAAAAGTGTGACTACACTACACGTAAGTTTAAAGTAAAATTCCTATGATTTTAGTGAAATTTGAGGTGGAGCTACGAGTTAGCAAATTAAACCACGATTTTTTTACCTAGTAAAAAGGGTGCGAGAATGAAAATTATAAAGGTCACATCTTGTTGCTGACGCCAAGAGGGTATATAATAAAATCGATTTTGGCCATGTCGACGAACGAATGTAAGATAGCAACTATAACAGAAAGTCGTGTGCTAACACAAAATGACATCCAGCTGATGCAAGATGTGATGGTAAGCTTAAGGTAGGTGGCTAGTTTTATCTTTATTGGGATGAGAATTAATGGGCAAAAAAAGATTACACAAAAAGATAATAACGAGCACCATGTTCTAAAATTCTGTGGTGGTTAGGAGTCATTCCAAGAGAGCCCGTAGTTTAGATTGAAACCATGTGCCATAAAATACATGTCTAGACAACAACAAAGAATGGCTTTCCATCGAAAAGCTGGATCTCCATGATTGATCTCTTTCACCATAGATAAAGCAACAATGAAATGCATAAACACTTCATTATTACAAACACATATTTAACATCCTTTATTTCTCTTTCCTTTCACTTAACATGTGTATGTTTCTCGCTTTTCTATCTCTATCCACTGTCCAAAAATTCATCTCATCTCAGCTATCACAAGTCTCGTAAAACTACTCTCAACTAAACCAGAATGATCATTTCTCGAGTTGAAGGTTTAAAGGCCCTAAATTTCTGTAATCCTAACTTCATTGGCAAAGTGAAAAAGCCTTTTTAATTACCATGTTTAAAAGTTGGAGTGGCTGCAACACAAATAACCAAATGAAGTAAACAAAAAGATATAAATCTAGAATAAGATACTTCAACTTTCATTCTGTTCTTTTAAAATTTATTAGTATACTCTTTGATACCTTATGTATGTCCAAAACTTTTAGTACCTACTTAAGTTTGGTTTGAAAAAAAGTTTTCGGTTTTTTTGTTTCACTTTTAAAATTCATTGTTTTCTATACAATTTTTTTATAAAAATAAATAAACTGAAGAAATGTAGTATTTTTGTACTTAGATGTTAAAACAAGTGAAATCATAAAAGATTTTATAAAAACAAATAATCCCTTGTATTTGTTAACTTAGGTTGCCTCTGTTACCAACAAGGGTTGGGTAAGCAAGCCACGGCTTCAGAAGGACTGAAGGAGAAACAAAGTTCAAACTCGGGGTACAGCCATCTGGTTGGCTTTGTGTGGCTAGTTTAGAAGATTTTGGCTTGTAAGCACAAATTCTTCACTGAGGAATAATGAGATAGATGGAAGCAGAAATCATATCAATTAACAGGGAGTGCATATATAGAAGTGGAAAGTTGTGGGGTATGTTTGTTTGAGCCCCAATATATGGATTTTAAACCTCAAATCAAGCCAATAATTTTTTTTTAGAACACTTAAGGTTCAGTAACTCACCTGTGTCAACACACATATATCGAATAAAAATAAATTATACTTGTGTTTAGATGACCCAAAAAAATGAAAGCAGGAACTATGAACTAGTTTTAAGTAGCTACTGCGTTAAAAAGATGGCAGTTGGATTTTGTAACACCCCGTGTGCACCCAGTGTATTACCATATTATCATATCAAAATAACACAAAATAAACTGCGGAAGCAGATATGGATCATATTTCTTGATGCATTATGTATGGTTCAACAATAAGCAATTAAATAAAATCACAAATTCAACTACATCTAGCCCTTATTGATCCAGATTATGAAATCAACAACCAACTAAAGCCTGGCAGATCTAGACCATATCTACATAGATATGACAGGAGACAGAAAACTACCTCAACAATATCTGACTTTAATCCAAGCAGCAAACAGTGCTTGACCCTCTCCGGCTTCTCGTCTAAAATCTATCCTCTGTACTCTATTCCTGCAACATAAATTCCACAAGGGGTAAGATAAAAATCTCAGTAAGCCAGGGTTCTTGGAGATCTTTCCTCCCCCTGGTTCACTATCAACTGCCTACTGTAACGATATGGCTTATCCACGGCCATTTACATTCTCTCACTACAATTCACTCATACTGCTTAATATGCACGCACGCCTAACTAGGCCTGTGCACTCACTATCTATACTGAGAGATCCTCTGTCTAGAATAATAGGTTCTCTTAACTCCAGGAGCTTTACCTCTCAATCTCATAACACACACACACACATATATATATATATATATATATATCCGCCTTCTCGGCTTTCTTATTTCTTATTATCTAATCATTCTATTTATAACACCTCATCACTACTGAGGTAACACTAATCCAAGGAATAGGTTTTCTATAACCTAATCCTTTACCTGGAGATACTCATCAAATAGGAACAAAATCCCCAACGTCTCATTGTACTCTAATTAGTACTTGAGAAGGGTCATCCATTCACGGCCTCTCCATTCAACTCAGGAGTATCAATTACATATACATTGCCTGAGGAATCTCTCAACTCAGGACTTTCACACACAATGCCTGAGGAATCTCTCAACTCAGGACTTTCACACTACGTACCTGAATAGGATCATCCACTGAAGGGCACATCTATTCAGGACGTCACTCTGAGTACC
>PYAF01004229.1:1379977-1425228 GCA_007407185.1 Glycine tomentella
ACAATACCAGGTATCTAACAATGGTCCTCAACCATCGGAATGAAAAGAAACATGATTCTCTTCTATAGCCCCTCAATAGTCTAACTTAAGGTTATTGGCCTAATCACTTCATAGGCCACTCACAGATCCTTAGCAGGATCATTCTCAGTCTGACCATGGCCCTAGAGTCTTAGTAAGACTCTGTATCAGACAATCCAAGAGTCTATTTATGCATAAATTCACCAGTTATCAATCATGACCAAAACAGACATATTAATGCATATTCACCGTTTATTTGGCCTCACAAACAATTCTTATAAAGGCACTTGGGTTTATTTCTAACTCAGAATCCCTTATTCACTCAATCTTCTTCCTATTCATACCACTCTTAGGGTCACAACCCAATTTCATCAGAAATCCAGTTTCAATATCTCATTTTCCTCAGAACAACCTCCTGATCATACTTTTCTAAAGAATCTAAGCCTAATTGCAGCCCTATCACAGATGGTTACTATTCACCCCATTACCCAAATCACAGATTAACCGGTGAAAGTTTGAGTTCTTACCTCTAAACTGTCGAGGAAGGCCCCATGATTGACTCTCCCAGTCTCCGCATCCTTGGGTTGCCTTCTTTTCCTCTCTGAATTCAGTTTTCCCTCAAAGATTTTTGGGAATGGGTTTCTCTCACTCTTTAGGCTGGAACTTAGCTCAGATAAGGTTTTAATTATATTTATTGGTGATTAGGAGGTGTTTAGGTGAGGTATGATGAAGTTAGGGAGCTTACAATGCCCATCAATGGCTGCCTGGGCCAGAGGAAGAAGGAAAACAGTGTTTTCCTCCCAAAAATCGCGTGAATTGCCTTTTATTCTCGTCCTGACCGACATGCCGCGCCCTTGGCGCCACTTTGGCGCTCTTGGCGCCAATTTCCAGCATCTGTGGCGCTCTTGGCACCACTTTGGCGCTCCTGGCGCCAACTTCCAGCACCTGTGGCGCTCCTGGCGCCAGACTCCGTCGCTAAATCTGTCGCTAAATCCGTCGCTAATTCCGTCGCTAAATCCGTCACTAAGGCTTTTGCGACAGAATTTTATAAATTTAAATTTTTATTTCTTTTACTCCTTTTTTCTAAAAAGCCTAGGTTATTATAGATTTCCAGGTGAAGGAGGATTTAGATCAAGTAAAGGAGCTCTGGCCAAGGAATCAACATTTGTTGCAGATAAAACTTCCACATCTTCTAGACCAGTTTCTTGATCAAGTCCAAGTTTTCCTTAAGAACCTCAATTTCATCAAATGGCAAACTCAAATCCTGGGCTTGAGCCCCGTGTGCAATTGCTTCATGTTTCTTAAACTTGTAGAAACGCATACAAGGATTTTGGATTTGTTTAAAATTATTAGACTGACCTACAGAAATATGTTGTAAAGCCTTCAATATCAGTTTGGAGCAAAAGTTCAAGTATCTCTGCTAAATTTGTTCTAAAGAATACTTAGCTTTCCAACCATCGAACTGTTCATTTACATATATAAGGACGTCTTGTTGGAATTTTCTATTCCAAGAGATTATCGGATATATGATCAAATTGAGTATACCCGTTAGATTATTAAATAAAGATGATATGAACGTAAATGAACATATGTTAATATTGTCCCATTTAAGAATAACGAAAATTCTATTAGATTAACATATTATAAGAAGATTATGGTCTGTAATATACCGAATCGTCACACATATTTTTCTTTGCCTTATCTGAAAAGTTATGAAAGTCTCATTGAGGAATAAAGAGACTCCGGTTGATGAGCAACCACAAGGTCATCGGTTGTTCTAGATTCAACAATTATCGTAGAACGTTTTGATCAGGAGAACCAACTATATATTCAGGTAATGTATTTAATCCTTAACCATCAATCATGTTATAGATCCTAGGGCCTTTGGTGATTTCTTTTAGGATATGTACCTACAATTTTTTAGCTTCTGCATAAAAAATAAAAAAAGGATTAAAGATTAAAAATATTCAAACAAGTGGTATTAGAAAGCATATCTTCATTGTTTGATTGTTAGGATTTAAGTTTTTTAATTATTTTAATATTTAGATTGTTTTGTTGAGAATTCCGTAAAGTTTTTCCTTATATAAAATTAATTACGTTCAATAGACTTTTAAGAGAAGTATTAAGGAAAAACAAACAAACAAAAGAAATTTAGGTGCCAAAAGAGTTAAAGATATCTTAGAAATAATTCATACAAATATTTGTAATCTCTTCCTCAACTATGTGTTTTTATTTTCTTTTCATTTTTTTTTTCTCTTTTACTTTTGCTTCAATTTCCTGTCAAGGCATATATCCTAGTCGCTTAGTCGCTTATTGTATCGTTTTCAATTCTCTATATTTCCAGTAGTTGATTGGTTCAAACTCACATAAGGTACATTAAGTACATGTTTAAAAATCAGATGAAAGAATGTTTGAGGTAAAAGTATTTTTGCAAAAGGATCATCATCTTTGTTTTTATTTTTATTTTGCTTTTATCTGTTTGATTACATTGAAAGGCATATCACAACAATTTTAAATATAAATCAAACATGCATAAAGATGTTTCAAAAGTTGTGAACTTACATTCAATTTAAAAGTAACAGACATTTTTCTTCTCTTAACGTATGTTCAACTTCTTGCTAACAGATTTCCATACATAGGCATGACATCTAGGATTATAAAACAGTTTTAGGCCAATATTTGAACAAAAGTTGGAAAAAATACTTTTATGAACTCAAATATTCAATATATTTTCACAATTTGAATACGGAAGTTAGATTTTGGATATGTTTGAATTGACGGTAGAGTATTCCAAAAATATGTTGGAGGACAAAATTACTTTGGAAATATATTCTATTATTCTTTGAAAGTAAATTTTTGATTCAAAACTCAATTTTAAAGTAAGAGTTGTTATGCTTATGCAAGCTCATTTTACAAAAATAAGCAGTCTCTTATGTTTGTTGACTTAGATTGCCTTTATTACCAAGGGTTGGCTAGCCACCGTTTTAGCAGAACCAAAGTTCAAACATGGAGAAACCATTGATGGGCGGGTCTTCTCGTCACCATGGTGACCTGTAGGATAGCCTACTATCTGTGGCTATACCATAATCTAAGACCAAAAACATCAGGTTAGCTTTGTGTAAATGTGATGTGGCTAGTTTAGAATATTTTGGCTTCAAGCACAAATTCTTCACTGAGGAATCAATAATTCAAGCAGAGTTAGTAGCAAAAATCAAATAAACTAACGTAATAAAAAGAAGGGAAAAAAAAAAACTTAACAGGAAAATGTGCATATAAGTTGAAAGTCGAGATATATTTGTTTATGGCCCAATATCTGGAGGGACGGCTGTTTCATTTAATTTTTCCCTCTACTTAATAGTTTTTTTTGGGCATTATTTGTTATATACTTGTATACACTACAATATTAAAAAAATCACAATCTTATTTCTTTATTAAAAATGTCTTACTTTTTTTCTGAAAAAAAAACATAAAAAAATGTCTTACTTGTTTTCACCTTTTAATTCCCAAAGATAAAGAAATTCACAGACTTTTATCAAAAGATTAAGAAGAATTCAAAGGCCAACCAAAGATAAGTTTATAAGGATTATTCTGGTAACCATTTTATTTCAAGGGTATCAGTACCTAAAGTGAGTTGCCATTTGCCAATCATCTATTGCTTGCTGATGATATTCGACAACTCACCTGGGTACATCCCTTATTGGTACTACACCAACTCCTTTAACACTATTTTGTTTCCAATTTTGCCAACTACCCAAAATTGAGGCAAAAATACTTTATTATAGCTTTTGTATGATCCCTTCTCCTTTTATTATTTAAATGATGAAGCATATATGGAGTTTTATCATTGAGTTGATAATCGAAGTATTTGTTTCTAAGCAAAAAGGATTAATGATTAATTTTAAAATGCATCACTTCAATCCTACTTACTACACTCTAGCATCTTCTATTCTAAACAAGTCTCCCTCAATTTTACAACCTAGGCATGGCCCAGTGCTTATGTGAGACTAAATTGAGCCAAGGAGGAGGGACATAGTAGCTCATTCTCTTATATACTGCAAAATTCTGCCGAGACAAGAAAATCCCATTTTATCAAGGAAAAAAAGGAGAAAATAAGTGGTATTTTATTAGGAACCAAAATTGGAATAAGTAAAGTATCGTTGATAATTAGAGCTATATCAGAGGTATAAACCTCTTTTACAAGGCTGCAAACCAAGAAAAAGAAAGAGAAAAAAATGAGAAGCCCTTTCCTCAGAAGAAACCAGCTTCTTCACTCAGCCTAGTCAATATTGATATCAATTTCCTCACACCCCCTATTCTGTTACCACACCCATCATATAATCCTTCTCTCTCTCCTCCCTTTCTCCCATTGACACCTATCATTTTCTGTTATTCTCTCTCTCCCTCTCTCTCTCTCTCTCTCTCTCTCTCTCTCTCTCACACACACACACACACACACACACACACACCCTCCTTCAACCATATTCACATGCTCCACTCCTCCCCACTTGTGCCTTCATGGACCTAATTTCACTTCCCTGCCACTACCATACGCGTACATAATGGACCTATGATATTTTAAGCTGAAGGTTACAATCTCATTTCACATTATATGAAATATGATCATGCTGAATGAATAACACATTCCAAATCAGTAAACTACTGATATCTTCTGAGGTTAAATCTTCCGATTTCATGAACTGTTAAAAACCAGCATGTTATGATACGATTAAATTAGGAGAAAACCAACTATTTCTCAAAAGCTCTCAGAAAGATTTTACTTAAATGTTTCAAAGTTACTTTTCAGTTTGATATCTATTTGAAACCTTATCTTAACCCTAAACAGAAGAACAAATCAAGAATCCTAAATCACTTACAAACAATAACCTATTTGATGATTATATTACAATTTTATCTTCCTGATTTAAGATTTTTAAAACAAGATAATACTATTAGATACCATCTTGATATATTGAACTTATTAAAAGTTTCCATAAACTATTGGCAAGTCAGCCGTCACAGTCATTAATTTAGCTTTGCTAGAGGTTCACCTAAAATAGACCAAAGCATGTCTGTCTATATAAAGCCACATGGAAAATCTCTTAGCTTTATGTCTTTTTTCTTCAAAGGTTCACATTAGATTTCAATCATCCACCAACATATTCATAAGAATGATCATTATTCAGATATCTTGGTTTTCTAACATTTCAGAGAGGAGATTTGACATGGTGTGGACAAAAAGAGTTTACATTTTCGTTTCAAACATGATAAGAAACAGATTTTGGTAATGGATTTAAAAAAGAATATAGATATAGATAGCTAAAGAAGTTGCATATCCACCTGTTGCCATCCATAATTCACCACTGTAACCAGAATATTCAACCTTCCAGAGCACCTCACTGTGGTGAATTATGTATATAATCTGTTTACTTGAAGCTTGTATGAATGAGTGGTAAAGATTTATTGAACCCTCTATATTCATTTTTCACTCTGTAAAAAAAGAAGAAAACAGTAAAAGAGAAGTTTCACTTAGATATAATACACAAATATAGAAATCCAAGGTAATAGTACAAGGGCACATTGTGAATGTGGACCATTGTAAAAACAGCAAAGATTCAACTTCCACATAATTTAGTTTAAACTTGCATGCATGACGCGACGCTAAGGCATCAGATTGACAAGATGCACCATGTGAGTAACTCAACTCCAATATTATGAACATCTAAATTCATCATCTTGCTTCTTGCCCACTATGAAATTTCCAACAATTCTTCATTTTAGGTTGCATTTGAAGTTCTGAACAATATAAGCACAAAAATGGAAGTCGAAAATTAAACATCAACCTATAAGAAAATCAATACCAATAGAAACAATTGGACACTTGAAAAGCCAAGCACTGAAATCCATCCCACTAAATGAGGAAACAGAGAAATTTCTGAATCTGATAAAGTGTAAATACACAATGCAGAACACATAAAAGATCTAACAGCATCTCCAACGGTGCAACCATGGTGGAGTTGCCTAACTCACTTTTGGTGGGGCCTACAATGCTACATTGGGTTTAAGAATTTCAACAAGTTTTCTCTTTAATGATGCAATCCTTAATAACTTAAAATAAGTCCCATAATTGTCTCACAATTCTTAAGAACTATTAAGAACTGTTGCTTATATAAGCAAGTAAGCAACTGGTTCTTATATAAAAAACTGTTACGTCAACTACTCCAATGATGAAACTGCACAAAATAATCTGATAAGCAACCCCAATTTGAGATGCTCTAAGAGCAATTTCGACATTTAATTTCTAGAAGAAGCAAGTCAACTGATAGTGGCATGTGCATTCCCTAACTGCAGCACCCAAGTTAACCATCCTTATTTCCATTTAACAAACACAGAATCTAATACCAATAACACAAAAACATACAAACACACAAACAAACAAGGTAGCAAGCACAATTCCTTCTTTCACACAAAAGAAGCAGCAACATATCACAAGAATAATTATGAACAACGATCAAAATCAATTAAACAATAATGTAAGCCATTTCCTATCCTGATTTCGAAACAGTAAATTCCCCGGTATATAAATAGTAAATACTATTCTAGTAAACCAATGTAAGGAATGCATATACATTGCTCCTAAATACAACAAGAAAAGTACCTTCACCTTCAAGGTGCCCTGGGGTCAGTCCCATGCTGCCACACATAAACAAGTTCATCCCAACCAGTGCTAGCCATGAGGCCCTCAACAAGAACGCTCATATCCACACCGACCGCGAACTCCGTGTGGTGATCATACCTACTCACCAGAGCATCCTCCACCATGAAATCCCAAACACACACAGTCATATCATAGGAGCAAGACACCATCAAATTCCGCACGTGCGGCGAGAATTTCACCTTCCTAACAGCATACCCGTGCCCATTGAGCACACAAAGGGGAACCCTATAGTTCCTCACATCCCAAACCTTAACGCTCTTATCGACGGAGGCAGTGGCAATGACACACTCATCGTACTTGTTCCAGTCGCAGGCGAGGATCTCGAACTCGTGGCCGGGGAGGATCATGGTGGACCCGGGCTCGCGGACGTCCCAGACGCGGAGGGTGCAGTCGCCGGAGGCGGAGGCGAAGACGTCGGCGTGGCGGGGGTTCCAGACGGCAGAGTAGACGCAGTAGGCGTGCTCCTTGAAGGTGCGGACGCTGGTGGGGCGGTCGAGGGTCCAGAGCTTGACGGTGTCGTCCCAGGAGGCGGAGAGGAAGGAGTCGCGGCGGACGGGGTTGTAGTCGGCGGAGTGGACCTCGCGGGTGTGTTCCTGGAAAGAGCGGATGGGGTTGGAGGTCGGGGGGAGGGCCAGATCGTAGAGCTTCACGGAGCCGTCGGCGACGGCAGCGATGACGATGGAGTCGTGGGACTCGGACCAAGCCACGTCGTAGATGCCGTCGGCGGTGTCGTAGGCGGCCAGCTCAGAGATGGGGAGGGAAGGCTCCGGGGAGAGGTCGAGGACGTGGAGGCGGCCGTTGCCCAGGATGCCGAAGTTCTGGGCGGTGGCCACGGCTAGGCGGTTCTCGTAGAAGGGGCTGAACTTTACGGAGTAGCCGTTGAAGGGTGTTTTGAAAACCGGCATCGTTTTGTTTTCAAGGGAGGAATCAACTAATCAAGAGTTTGATTAATCAGTGATGCAATTTGGTAATTGTTTGATGAATTAACAGGGGAGGGAAGAGATGCAAGAAGATTGAACTGGAACTAAAGACATTTTCGCTAGGTTCGACCTCTCCTTCTTCTCAGGGTTCCACTTTTTTATTATTTTGTAGGTAATTACTAGCTACTAATTAGATAAATACTCATTTACATCGAATCTACTCTTTTACATTACATCCTTTAAAAAGTGATAAATTAATTTATAATATAATATTAAATTCATACTAAAAAATATAATTTATTTTTAAATATTATAACTTGATAGAATAATTTTATAAATTTTATCATAAAATTAATCTATCACATTTTTTATTATTTATTTAAGAAACTAATTTATCATTATCTTATTCTTCCATGGATAAAATGAGTATTTGAAAATAAAATAAAATAAAAAACTTTCTGGATTCTTTCGGTTAGTTAATAATTAATAAATAAAAATAAACAATCCCTTTTTTAATGAATTTTTTTCATTTGTTTTTATAAAGAAAATAGTTGAATAAATTAAAAAGAAAAAGGCCCACGATCATGCCTACAAACCCAACTCGTGTGTATTTTATGGCCAGATTGCTGATTCTTTTGGGCTACACAAAGTTGTATTTAAGCAACTTTTTTCCCGGTTTTGGGCTGTGCACTGAAAATGTCTTGTTTGTCAAACGGATTTATGAATACAGAGCATTTGCAGCACACCAATTTTTACACCTCAATTTTTCTCTATTTTTACACCCCAAATTTTTTTTGATGAAAACATGTTTTCGTTCCAAACAATACACAATGAAAACTTAATTTTTTTTTTATATTAAACTTAAATACGCAATGTTCCCATTGTGTTAGTAATTGGAGTTAGGAATGTCACTTTTCAATACACAGCGAAAACTTTTTTATTGAGTTAATATTTTAAAAATAAACAGTGAAACTTGTTTTTGGGGATTCTTCTTCCAAGTCATGGCAACGAAAATCAACCATCTAGACATCCGTATGAATAACGAAAACCAAATGACCAAACAATTCGTAGATTTGTACAACTAATAGATTAACAAATTAAAAATAAATGACTTAAATAAATATTTATTGTCCCTTAAATTAGAAATTCCATTTTTTAATTCCTCAAAATCAATAAATATTTTTTAGTCCCTCTTGCAGTTAAATATTGACACATTCAAACTATCAAAAATCCATCAAGAGAGACTAGTTAAAATTTGAGTAATTAAAAAAAAGAAGTTAAAATTCGGGAGACCCAAGACAAAAATGACTGGAATTTAAAAGTTTAAATAATTTTTTTTATCCATAGGAATCAAAAATAAAAATACCAAAATATTTACAATAAATTATTATCATATTAAATCAACTAAACTAGACATTTTTTTAAATAAGAATAATATAAGCTAAAGATTCATAAACTCATTATGTTAGAGAATAAATTTCACATTGATAATTTAGAAGCAAATAAAGAATAAAAAATATATTTTTTTAAATGAAGAATATATAATTAAGAGAGCCACAAGTTTGAAGAGTTAAAGGGATTTTTTGATAAATAAATTACACGAATTGAAAATTCACTAAATTACTTTCGTACACTCTTAGCTACATATGTCTCAAATAAATTATCTTAACTTTTTGGATTAAGATGATGTTTTACTTAACCTATTAATTATGATCTCTCTCTCACCCCTTAGTCTCTCATTTATCTGATCTTTCTCCGTTTTCTTTATCACATAACAAATACTTCTTCATTCTATACTATATACTAATAGTTGTGTAAGAAAAAAAAATTATCTCAGAATAATTATTATTTTAGCTTTTTAATATAACATTAATTATATTTTTTTATAATATTAATAATATGAATAACAAAAATTAAAAATAAATTAATAATAATAAGATTAATTTTATAAAATTATTATTTTCTTTTAGTCTGGGTGAAATAATTTAGGATAATAATTATAATGCGATTGAGAAAGCGATATTAAAAATGAACTTTTAGTTGAGTTGAACCTATTAGAGAATTTGATGAATCACATGGTTAACGCTTAAGTTCGGTTGTGGAACGTTAGAACATGTAGGAGTAATCAAATCTCACATTAATCAAGAATTAGGCTAGGAGCCTAGGACAATTTATATTAAGTAAAAAGATCTAGATATTTTTCTTACTCAGAATTTAGGTTAAGATGTAGTATTAAGTGTATGCTCTTTAATTATGTGCTAGAAAGACCGTAGAGATCTATCCTTTTTCAAGCTCACGTGAACACCCAGCACACGCACCAATCCTCCAATTCTTCTAACCAAATATGTCTCAATACCTGCTTGCACCTTCAATTCGTTTTCTTTATTGAAAGAAATCCTTAACGTGGTTGTTGATGGAGCCAGGGATTTCTTTCTTTCCTGGCCAGACAGTTTGATATTGAAAAATAAAGCATAAAAAATGGGAGAAGATTTTATAATTAATAACTTTAAAGTTAAATATGATCACTTGCTATCGGATTTTTATGCTTAAAATGATGGCAATGCATATCCAACTAATTTTAGGACCACTCTGAATTAATGTAGGATTAAAACCAAACCACTTGGAAAACAAAAGGTCTAACTTTTTTCCCTTTCTCTTCTTTCTATGTTATTTTCATTATCTGCCAAATTTTACCAAAAGGAATAATAATAATAACACTACTTGATCAACATTTAAGACTAGGGCCAATCTGACATGACCCTCGTGTTATATCCCCCCCCCCCCCCCCCCCCCCCCCCCCCCCCCCCCCCCCCCCCTTCCCCCCCCCCCCCCCCCCCCCCCCAATTGTTTCTCTTATGGGGTCTCAACCATTCCAATATCTCAATATTGTGTATGAATTGAAGAATTTAATCCAGTCACAAGTGCCAATGACTGAAGGGAAAAGGAGGTACGAAAACTGTTGTTGATATACTCAAAAGTCACAATCCTTGCCCCTCTTTAATTAATTTTATATTCTCACTATCTCTCCCTTTTCTGTTAACTTGTTAAGTAACGGGAAAGAATGGTTCCAATGTGCTTGACTTAAGGACTGTGGCATTTCTTACTTAAGAGGCTACATTATTCAGCAAAAAGAAATTTTGAGGATAAATTAAAGACTTCATCTGAATAGAGGATTTGAGTTTGAATTTATTTAAAGTTAATGATGCATCTGTCACCGTGTTTCAGTTGATGCATTCTTGTCTTTTTTTCCTTATTATTTTTCTCTTGGGAGTTTATTCTTTATCCAAGCACATTTAATTTATATACAGCACTAGACCGGTTTTTCTGTTTTCTTACCCTTTATGAATACAAGAGCACTTGACCATAATTAAAATAAAAAGCGGTTAATTTGTCAGCAGCAATTAAGCACACTTCCTTAATTTCTGAAACACTTTGATTGGATTCAGCTGGCTAGATTTGGAGCCTTTCTAATTAGCCTCATTAGTAATGTTCCAGGCTTATTTGCTTTCCACTTACCAAAGTGCTAAACTCTAAAACATGTCCTTTTAAAAAATTTAAAAGACTATGTAAGTTATCCACTCAGCCTTGAACAATATAATGTTTTGAACAATGTTTGACAAACGGCTGTGATTTCCCAATCAATAATTGTGCACTGCCCAACCAATCCGGTGCTCCAAAATTTTGCCTTTCCTTTTCAATTTTCACACACTATTATTAGTTCGTCTTGTTTTTTTTTTTTTTAGGGGCTTACTAGTTCGTTGATAAAAGCTAAAGACTAAAGTTGAATTATACATAATTAGTTTTGTTACTTTATTAAAAAAATTATATGGACCCTCAATCATATAAATTTTTCTTATACATATATTTTACCACCTCATTTAATTAATTAATGTAATGTGGCCATAAGGTGAATTATATAGTAAAAATATTTTATACTAACTTATATGAACGGAATTCTATTTTTTTTAAATGAAAACTGACTCTTTTTTACATAATTCGAATTTAATATAAATTAGATTCTAATTTTTCAGAATAAAAATAAGAAATCATAATTAAAAAAATACATTTTTCAATAATAATCGGGGCTAAACATCCAAAAACAACGTCAACTAATCATTGTAGGAAAAGAAATTTCATAATTCCTTTCCTCCCTCAATAAGGGAACTAAACATGAAGGAGACTGAGATAGTTAT
The DNA here is from genome assembly GCA_007407185.1 of Glycine tomentella. Taxonomy (NCBI): domain Eukaryota; kingdom Viridiplantae; phylum Streptophyta; class Magnoliopsida; order Fabales; family Fabaceae; genus Glycine; species Glycine tomentella. The sequence continues at coordinate 1,391,824 of PYAF01004229.1, forward strand.
TAGTGGAGATTAAGATCAGTCTCCTAAGTCCAAACTCATATTAGCTATATCTTATCTGTTGTATAATAATTTAAATTTCATTAGATAAGCATTATAGTATTGGTTACCTTTGCTATATCTAGTTCGTGGAAGGTGAAGAATATTTTTAATTTTATCTTGTTTAAATAAAAAAAAATGGAGGAGAAAAAAGAAGGAAAAAAAATCTTCAATATTGATAAATTTAAGGCCAAACAAAAGTAATTTATAATTTTTAGATTACAAAAATTTTATTTTATTTTCCATTTCTTCCACTATTTATCAGACTGTGATTATGCATTATAAATTTTCCCCTCTTTAAATAAGGTATTTATAATTAATTTCAATTAGTGACCTATGTATTTCATGTACATGCATTTATTTTAAGGGATGTACATGCATATTCATTATCAAAAATAAATCTTATATAAAGAGATGTTTTTTTAGGTAAATACAACGAGTTGTTATACACATATAATAATTTGTACAATAATTTATACACCATTATATTTTGTGTTTATTTTTTACTTCATCCTATCGTTTATTATATATTAAAGTTAAATTTCTGTCCCTTATCTCTTTTTCTATCTCTTAACTGTATATTTTGTTGTACAAATATATAAATAATAGTAATAAAATATTTCTAACATTTTCTATATAAATATTAAGAAAATATTTTGTTTTTTATTTCTAAAATATTTATTTCAAATACATAAATAACAAAAGTAGTTCAACAGCACAATCTCATAACCTACCAAGAAACCGCAATCTTATTTCATTCATTCATACATTGGCGTGTAAAATGCTTACAGTTGTTTGCAAAAAATAAGAATTGCGAAAAGCAAAGATGCGGTTGATGATGACCCTTGACTATCTATCTAATTTGAGAAGATGTGGTATATAAATATATAATCTGGCAAATATGTATATTGTCTATAAAGACTTTGTCAACTGAAAAATGACTTTATGCACAATCATAGTTGACTTTTGCTGTTAATAGAGATTCTGTGTTACATTTTGATTTAATTTGGAAATGAGTTTGCACTATTCATCACATGTAAGGAGAACATTGTCAAGATATTATTTTTACACATATTTTATTATTGTGTAAAATTTATGTAAAATAAATCGTTAAATCATAGGAATTCCACTCTTGTTGTTTGATGAGATACATACACAAATTACAAATAATAAAAATATCAACAATCTATGTGCTACTGTAAAAAAATACATTATCAACTAATCACAAATTATTTAATTAAGAAATTATTTTTAAATTAATTATTGTAAAAATCAGTAAAATTATCATATATAGCAATCTTTTTGTTTTGGTGAACACCACATATATCAATCTAATTGGTTAAAAGTATAAAAAGTATTTACATTGTGGCTACATATATTATTTTCTCTAAATTAATATGTATGTCCTTGTAATTTTGTTAGGTTATTTTTATGAAACTTTGCCAAATAACCATTTGCGAGCAAGTTTAATCCAGCAAAGAAAAAAATTTGCGGGCAAGTTATAACTATAACATGTGCGCGTCACGTGGATATAGTCCAATATAAAAACTGAATATTAAAAAGAATTAAATTATCCCATGAGTGATAATTACAATGGCATATAAAGGGATAGTCTCATTGAACCATATAGATTACGTACAAAACAAAAGTACAAATAACTTTACTTTGGTTGAGTGAGAGTAGGTCAGGGATATATTTATTAGAACAAACTAGAAACGAAATGTAGGAATAATGCTATTTTGCAACTTATGGAGCGGGAAAAAAAAGTGGAATTAAAAATGGTTGGACATATGTGTATAAAAAATATCATGTAACAATATTATACAAAAGCTTAATTGAGTTTTCTGCTGATTAAAAATCTTCCGATTATAGAAAGCTAATTAAAAATATAGAAATTTTAGGACCTCTAGATTAATTTAATCTAAAATTTTTTACCAACCTTTCTACCATGTTTAATTATAAATATACTATATATTATTGTGGTGATGGATAGAAGAAGAAAAATAGGCATAGATGAACCAATATATATAGATGTACGGTATAGGAAATATGATCAAAATAATAAAATCCCTTGGATAAAAAGAAAAAATTGTGAAAGGGATTTGGAAGTGCATGTGAAGTGAAGTAGAGTTGGTTTTGGTGATTAGGTTAGTAGACAAGCACCTTTACCTTAGTCAAAGCACTTCAGTAACCTAAAACCCATCAGAGATAAAGTGTGTAAGTCCAATACACTTCACTTTCCGATGAAAACCACATCCCACATGATCTTGCCATGGGAAATTGAAAGATCACAAACTCCCCTCATCAGAAGATCTCTTCACCAATTTACCTCATTTTCCAGCCCCCCTTCTCCCACTCCACTCCAAAACACATATATTCTCTCTCTTGTTGACCCCACTGTCCCACACCACTATCCTCCTCACCTAAACTTAGTGTAAATATTCATTATTGGCCGACAAGTGTCAAGCTTTGATTGATACACGCACATCTTGTCATGGCCCCATCAAAAGGTTCGAAGCTTTTGCTTGCTAAGGAGTCCCTATCATTCACTGTGCCATGTGTCCACTCAAATGAGTATACCAACCTTCCATTCCTAACCTAAATACTATTGAATTCACAACAGGAAAGAAAAGGGTTACTGTGTGAGGTCAGGGAGGAGGGGCTGGGAGTGAGCCAGTGAGTGAGGGACCCTAAATAATGGATCAAAAGCCAAACTACATAGTGTTGTGCAATTATTCACTCCATGAATTTCATCCCGCAGCAAGCTAGCATGGAAAAAATATATACTCCCCCATCCTTTCAAAAGTCGACAAAAAAGAGAACATTAAAAAAAATAATCAATAAAACTTTTTTTCATTTTAAAATCACGTTAAGAATATAGAATTAAGCTTTTGAATGGATGGAAGCATCTTATTTACTTACTTTTTTTAGTAAAAATCTTTCATTTTTAATTTCTTAACAAAACATTTCTTTTTATAAAATTATATATCTTTCACATGACTATTAATCTATTATTGACAATAAAATCATATGAGTCAAGATTTGAATTTCAATCTCACTTGTTGAACTGAACAATAAAATCGTCAACCTATTATTGACAATAAAATCATATACTTGTTAAGATGAACAATAAAACCATCGTGATTCACATTTATAATCTTCATAGTTTATAATAATTGAGCTAAATCTCTTGATTATTAATAAAGTGATGTTATCTTTTTGTATGGATTAAAGAACTCGAATACATTTGTTAGTAAAGATTGATTAAACATTTAGACATGTAGAGTGTGTTTGAATTAACGTTGAAAAGCTCATTAACGGTTATTTACGTGTTCTAAGGCACCAAAAGCAAACGTTTTTGAATTAACGTTAGAGAGCTCATAAACGGTTGTTTGTGCATTTTAAGGCTCGAAAGCAAATGTAACTCTCCGATTACTTTCTTTTAAAGGAATGTGAATTATGTTCACTTTCAATGCAACCGATTCCCAAACACATACGCAAATGATTTAGACTAATTAATATTTTTTGTTGTGTCAATCCACTATTTTTGAAGTGATGATTAACATTTGTTAAAAGAAAAATTGACAATAAAACCATATATATTCAAGACTTAAATTTCAGTCTCACTTGTTAAGCTGAACAATAAAATCGTCATGATTCACATCTATAATCTTTACCATTTATAATAATTGAGTTAGATCTCTTGATTATTGATAAAGTGATGTTATCTTTTTTTATGGATTAGAGAACTTGAATACATTTGTTAGTAAAGATTGATTGAACCTTTAGACATGTAATGTGTGTTTGAATTAACCTTGAAAAGCTCATCAAAGTTATTTATGGGTTCTAAGGCAGCAAAAGCAAAAGTGTTGGAATTAACTTTAAGAAACTCATAAATGTTAGAAAGCTCTTCAAGTACTTTTTTTTTAAAGAATGTGAATTATGTTCACTTTAAATAGAATCGATTTTAAAACACACAAGTAAATATTTAAACTAATTAATAATTTTTTTCGTGTTAATTAATCCACTGTTTTTGAAGTGATGGTTAACATTTGTTGAAGGAAAAATAATTTTTTAAAAAAACTTTGACATAATAACGAAAATAAAAGGCATCATTTGGTACAAAATTCTTTTATGTATTCCCACTGCATTACCTAAACAGAGAGAATTAAAACATAAAAGCACACAATCTCAAAACTAACCTCTCTCTCTCTCTCTCTCTCTCTCTCTCTCCACTCTCTTCCTCTCCTCCCTTCTCTATCCAGCCTCCACCCTCTCAGTACTCTTCCTATATTTTCTTCTTCATCATCATCTTCTTCTCTTGTGTCTCGTTCTCTTTATGAGAATTGAGATACTAGCGGAAGAATTCGAAAAAGAAGGCATGAGAAACAGCATCCGGTGTTGCATCTCCTGCATTCTCCCATGCGGGGCCCTGGACGTAATCCGCATAGTGCACTCCAACGGCCGCGTCGAGGAAATCAGCGGCACCATCAAGGCCAGCGAAATCATGAAGGCACACCCCAAGCACGTGCTCAAGAAGCCTTCCTCCCCCTCCACCCAAGACGGCGTCGTTCCCAAGATCGTCGTCGTCCCTCCCGACGCCGACCTCCAACGCGGCAAGATTTACTTCCTCATGCCCCTCCCCTCGCCGCCGTCCGAAAAGAACAACAGCCACCGCCAGAGGTCCTCTTCCGGGAAGAAGAAAAGAAAGGAACACCACAACGACAACATCAACAACAACATCAACATCAACAACAATAATAATAACAACGCCATTTCTGTCGCCAACTTGCTCGTCTCTAATGAGCGCTACTTGACTGAAGTACTCTCCGAGAAAGTTTCTACGCAGAGAGACCGAAGACGAGGACGTGTCGCCGTCTGGAGGCCTCACTTGGAGAGCATTTCTGAGTCACCATCACTACCTGATAATATGTAAAACGCGTCTTCTTTATTTCTTCAATATCTTAAACCTCTCCTTATATTATACAATTATAGCACTCTCAACATATATATTTCCATGTTCCAAACTCCAAACCCATTTTTTTATTATAATTTCAACTAAATAATCTCATTTCCTTTTTCTGAATTATAATAGAGGAATAAGTATAATCTCATTCCATTTTATAAATGATCTCAGTACCTCCAGCACTTAATCCTCACATCAACTCTTCAAATGATTTTAATATCTCAAAAAATAATCATGATATATACGAGAATGCCTCTGGTTAAAAAAATTGAGGAATAAATATAAATGATGAGATGATGATAATACTATGTGGTTTTGATATTAATTAGGATGGCCTTGAGATCAAAGTAGTAGATCATAAGAGGTCAATTTTATTAATTGCCATTTTTTAGCTTTCGTTATCAGCTTATCATGATATTGAGGGGGGGCGTTGGTGTTTAGTTGGTAGGGTGCATGATTGATCGAGGGGTGTTATAATTTTGTAATTTTCAGGAAGGGATAAGCAGAAACCTTTGTGAGGGTTTCAATTTTGTTTAACTTTTTTAATTGTTGAAACACAGGAGAAAAGGATCCCCACTCCTATTGTGTCTGGTTTTCGGGGCATTCGTCGACGTCTTGTATTTGGATCATAATGGAAGGTGATTGAGACGTGTGGTCGAATTTATGCCATTGCTACCAACGGAGTAATCTATTCACGTTTATTCCCCTCCTTCAACGTAGTAGTAGTTGTGTTCGACGGTGTCAGTCATTCTTTAACGCTAGCGACAGGTTAACATAATGCTTGCATCACCCTTTTGTACATAAAATATATATTATATCATATGGTTCTTATAATAATAATTATAATAATAATAATAATAATTAATAGATAGCTTTTTCATACATATATTTGAAGAGAAAAAAAATCTTTGGGCCCCCAATTTGAGGGAGGACAGATTGATCGATGTCTAACTCTAAGCAGTACTGTAAAGCCACGGTGTACTTGGGCACAAAGGAAGGGTAAAAAAATGAAAAAGAAAAGTGTGTGTTGGATCATGAAAAGACCAAAGCAATTGAATTGAAAGTACCCTTTGTGACACTGCTTTCAACCAAATCTTATTTTAAATTCTAAGGTAATTAGTGGGGATATGTCTTTAAGCATTTATTTGTGATTATGAGTTAGCGAGGATAGTGGGCGTGGCATCCTGTAAAGATGATTGGTTTTATTATACACAAGGTGGATTGGATTGGATTGGCTGGACGGCAGATCATTGAGCCTTGAGCGAAGCTCGTGTTCTGTGTTGTGTTCTGATTCTGATTCATTTCTGATTCGAACGCATATATGCGGTTTTTACTAGCAAGCCCCACCATCTGGGTCCAATAAAAAAGTTGGCAGAACTTCTTCATATAACATAACAATGAAATGAATGAATGAATCATTGAAATGTGATCGTCTCATGGGATGTCAGTGTTGTGAGTGGATCAGGTGAACTCACTATCACTAACCTGCTTGCTGAATCTTCTCTGTACTCTTTCACTCTCTGTCTCTTCCTCGAAATACTACTATTTCATTTCGATCTTTATATGCAGATTTCACCAACATAATTCAACCATTATTTTCATGTTGTATGAGAATTGTTACAACTAAATACTAATACTTTTGTTTTAGACATTGTATCGAGCTGCTGTTTTGCTTTTGCTAATTAAGGAGTGTGTGTAGTGATTACGGAATGACATGGAACAAATAAATCACACTGATGCCGTGACTCAGCATAGCCCCTGCACAAGAATGCAAGGCCACGTGCTCATTGTAAATTCTCAATTTTAAATTATAAATACCACAAACTAACAAATATATGTATATAAATAATAAGCAAACAACAATAATTACATAACTGAAATTAATGTTTTCGTAAAGAAACAAAGCTGAAATTAATGAAGTAAACATAGAAATGGCAAGAGGTTTTGGCCTTGCATTGATAAGGTGCTTCGGCCCCTCACTTTCAAAAAAAAAAAAAAAAAAAAACTTCAGTGATGATATATTAGTTATTGGTAATTATATTTTTCGCCAGTATTGTAATATAAAATTGGTGAAAATTGTAAGTGTTAGACATCAATTAGATAATTTTACGAACACAATTAATATAATAATATTAAATATTTGTGATAAATTATTACAAATGTGGATGCTTTGAATGTATAGTGATAAATAATTTGTCATTAGCATTAGAAAGTAAATATTATTTTTATATTAATTATGAAGAATTTTTTTTTTTTTTACAAAAAAAGACAATTTAAATATATCTTTTAACAAATGTTTATAAGAGAAAAAAATAAAAAGAAAATAACATTTTCACATAGGTTAAAAACAAGCTATGTATTTTAATGTTTTGACAAGCTCGCTCATCTAACTATTCATAAAACTCCTATATACATATTAGGGTTTAGTATTCTTAGCATAAAAATGTTTTAACAATTTCAGCTTTACAATATTGGCTTGATAGTGAAAGGAGAAGAGAAAAGTTGTGGATTTGAATCTCCTTACCTAAACTATAGGTCAATAAATGGTGCCAGAGTTTTTTTTTTTTTTTTTTTTTTATCTCGAATGTCTTTTGAATGTTTAATAACCTTTACATACCAACAAACATATGAGACAAAAAATTGTTATCGATAATTTTTAAGTGATTAAATAAATATTTTTTTGGAGTAAATTAATTACACTAATTACTTCTGAAGTTTCATGAAACTAAACGAGCTCTTCGTACCTTTTAGTGATTACAGTAACCTTCCTCATAGGAGAGGTCGTTGATATAATGTTTTTTCAACAATTAAGAGGATTAATTATTGTAATCTATAAGGAGATGTTTGTATATATTTTTAAAAGCATATAAGAGATTTGTGTAATTTCACAAAATCTTGGTACTTAATTAATGTGTTTTACTCATTCTTTTTATAAGAAAAAAACAAAAATCAAAATTGACATATTTACAAAAATAAAAATAACATTTTAACTAATAACAAACTCATTAACAGTTATTTTAACCACAATGGTTAAAAAATACAATTTCTTATTAAAATGTAAAGTTTAATATTATTGATATATTTTTATTATTAAATTAATTAAAAGTATTTTATTTATTAATTATTTGATTATTATGTTAAAAGCAATGGTGTGTAAAAATGATATAATAATATAAAAGAAAGATAAATATAAAAAACAAACAAAAGGATACATGTAGCTTTCATCCCCCTCCTTTTGTGGTGCATCATGAATCATGAATGGAAAAATATGAAAATGTGCAACGATATGATCATATGTGCATGCGGCGCCTCACACTTATGCATAATTAAGCTGGAAGTTACGAAGTCTCTGTCTCCACCTCTCACTTCGATTCATTTCAATATGAAAAAAGCTAAGGTATAATAGTACTATATTATTATTTTAGCATTTTAAGAAAATTTTCATGTCTCCATGTTGGAAATGTTTTAAATATAATAATTATTTTATAAAGTGCTTTATTAAAAAAAATTGTAAGGTGCTTATGCATATATAATACCCAGTTTATAATATTGGCCTTCAAGCTGTTGGAGATTTGGTAAGCGTTATGCGGACCATAGGCCACACTTGTCTAGCTTTACAGTTCAAGGCTTCAAGCATTAATTTGCTGCAACTTTATTTGTATGCCACAAGTATCATGACACTGATATACATTCCTTGCCCAAAATATTATTTCATGTAAGGAAAGTGTGTATATAGATTACTCATTCTTAAAAATATGTGGGAAAGAATATGAAGCATTGGCAGTTAGTCAGTTACGAATGAATTTTTTTGGTATCATAAATCTAAATGTAAATGGATGGCTTATGTGGATAAGAATATCTGTTTATTTTCATGGGTTTATGGCAATCAAGAGGACTCACGACTCTTATGAAGTTTTTCATAACGAAAATGGATATGGCATTATGTAGAGATTTTAGCTAGAGGGCATGGTGTCTAATTTAGTAATTTCAACAAACATTTGTTTACTAAATAGATAACTCTTGATAGTGATCCACTAAAGTAATTCCTTGGCATGATGTGATGCAATTAATTGGTAGTTTATAATTGATAATTGATATTCTTAAGTATATTTATTTTCATAATAATGTTGTCTCTTGTGCGATGTTGTATTGTTTGTTCAAGACGGTGCAATGGAATGGAGAAACTAGGTAATAGTTTACTGTAACAGGAGGGATCTTTTAGATTTGGATTCGCTAGCATTCATGTAGTCGTGAATATGGACCATTTGATTTCAACAAACGGTCAATATTTAAAAAGTGTTTTTTAAGTTGAATTTACTCAAATAATTTATGAATCATTAAATCTTCATAGACGGTTCTAATCGTCCAACTCCGTGATATGTCCAATTGCAGAGAATCCAAATCCGAATCTCTTATCCGTGCATATTTGTTACTAATACACAAACTGGTCACAAAGCTTGTTTGGAGGATTCATGAGTGCAGAAGATTGGAGCAAAATCATCTTATCCATCTTGCCGGTTGAATTGCAAGGTAAAAAGGAGATGGAGATTTTTATACAATCTTTAGGCATAGGAGAAGAAGTATTGAGACTTTCATTAGTCCTGTAATTTGACTACAAGCAAAATGGATTTCCAAAAACCCAATATTCCTTTTCTCATATTGAATTAAATAACACTGACATCACCATATAAGAAGAACGCTCCGCCCTATTCTACTACTGTTAAATAAAACAATAAGGAAATGATTTGAAATTTAAGATTAGTTATCCTAATTATTAATTTAAAACTCATTTAGTATAAATAAGAGTGTTAATACTCTATTTTTTTTTTCAGCAGAGAAAAAAAGCACACAGCCACACACAATTGTGTCACACACAATTGTGTCTTGGTTGATTGTGATGAGATATTTTTAATGTTGTGTATAAAAGAAAGAAATATATTATGTGAAAAAGATACATAAATATTTTATTTATGGACTCTATATGCATGTAACAAAATTTAATTATTATCTTAATTTTAAAATAACAAAATTCGATATCCTAAATCTAAAAGATAAGATTAAATCTTAATCTTAATCTTAATAAATTCATAGTATTTTAAAAATCTACGTAATATCTTAAAGATTTTAAAAAATATTAAGTTCTTAAAATAAAATAAATTATTACTATTTTTTAAACTAAAGATATTAAACATATTTTCAACAAGTTGATGTCTTGAAGCACTTAGCAAATTTTAGTTAAAAAAATAACAATAAATATTTCCCCCTTATTTTGTTGGGGGCGGATGCGTGTTTTTTTAATTATTAATAAATAGTTTCCTCACAGTGGAATCGGAATGATCACGGGACACGGGTCACGGCGTGTTTATTTAAGAAAAGAAAAGAAAACGGAAAAAGAGAGTGTAGACGCAACGCAAGGTATAAAATGAACTGAATCTTATTCTTCACCAATCCCCGGGCACATCTTAACGCCTTACTCCTAATCTCAATCTTAATCTTATCTTCTTAACTTGAAACGGTATCTCTCTCACTATCTATCTCATTTTGCTTTGCCTTAGCATTATTATTATCAAAATCAAAATCAAAACAAAAATACCAAAAAGAAGAAAAATGCCAAACGGAATCGAGCCGTCACCCACACCGCAAGTCAAGTCGGCAACAACACGCGTCCCTCTTCCCCTCCAAAAACCAAAACCTTCATCCTTCTAAAATTTTTTAAAAAATGAAAATATTTTTATTTTCCTATAATTTTTAAAATGATAAAAAAACAGCCATAGTATTAGTAAGTAGTATGATAATTGTAGATTAATTAATTTGAAAATGTAAAAAAAATTGGGTGTTTCCGATAGTAGTAGTTGTAGCGGTCAAGCCGAGCCGATCCGATGACGCGAGCCACTCACACACTGGGGGTTCCCCCAACAACACGCGCCCCTCCCCGGCGACCGTACCGTATTATCCCCCACCCTTCCCACTCTTTCGGCTTGCCGTTTCGCTTTCTCTCTCTTCTTCTTCTTTCTCTTTCTCTTTTCCCTTTCACTTTCTCTCTCTTCCAACCCTAATTCCCTTTTTCCGATGCCGGACTTCCACGACTCCCTCCTCACCATCATGCCTCCGCCGTCGCGCCCCGTCCCCGTCCGCGAGGACTGCTGGTCCGAGGAGGCCTCCGCCACGCTCGTCGACGCCTGGGGCCGCCGCTACCTCGAGCTCAACCGCGGCAACCTCCGCCAAAAGGACTGGCAGGACGTCGCCGACGCCGTCAACGCGCTCCACGGCCACACCAAAAAGACGCACCGCACCGACGTCCAGTGCAAAAACCGCATCGACACCATTAAGAAGAAGTACAAGATCGAGAAGGCTAGGGTTTCGGCCTCCAACGGTACTCTCTCTTCCTCTTGGCTTTTCTACGAGCGCTTGGACGCTCTAATCGGCCCTAATTTTAGCGCGAAGAAATCAACCTCTTCGCCGTCTCCGTCGCCGCCGGTGGCTCTTCCTTTGCTGCCGCATCGGAAGAACCAGAACCATAACCAAAACCATAACCCTTCCTCTTCTCCTGCGATTGCTGTGCTGCCGACGGCCGTCGCTCTGCCCCAGAAGCGCTCCGCGGCAGCGGCGATGGACGAGGGTTACTTCAGGAGGAATTACTCCGCCGTGGCTGCCGCGGCGGCTGCAGCGGAGGCTGATGAGGAGGATGAGGAGGAAGACGAGGAGGAGGCAGAGGATTTGGAGGAGGAGGAAGAATGTGAAGAGGAAGGGAGAGGGAGCGAAGTGGAGGAAGGGGATAAGGAGAGGGAAGGGATGAGGAGGTTGGCGAAGGCGATAGAGAGGTTTGGGGAAGTTTATGAGAGAGTGGAGGCGCAGAAGCTGAGGCAGATGGTGGATTTGGAGAAACAGAGGATGCAGTTTGCTAAAGATCTTGAAGTGCAGAGGATGGAGATGTTTATGGACACGCAGGTTCAGCTCGAGAGAATTAAGCGCGGGAAAAGATCTGGCTCTAATGGTGAGATACAAAAAAAAATTTCTGCCTTTTATTTGCTTCCCTTTTGGCTTGATTTGATCACACGTTGTACTTTTTAGCGTTTTGTTTTCAACGGATGAATGATGTTTTGGACTTGAGGATAAGTGGGTCGCTAGAGGATTATTATCCAGTGAGTTCCTTTTTGGTGGTAAAAGAAAAATAGATTGGTTTGGACTCTAGAGGGTGCACTGACTGCTCTGAATTGGTTGTTTCTTGTAGTCCTGCAATTAAATATACTAGCATGTGATGCACTTTAGTACTTTGGTTTGGCAGGTTCTTTATATCATAATTTATGCTGAGATATTTTTTTTGTGAACTGTTTTTCTATAAAAATGGTCGACGCTTTGAGCTAGTCCTCTTAACTTTAAAGCTTATGGTTCTGCATGATGCAGATGGTTTTGTATTATAATGGTGTTTTCAAGCTTTTGTGACATTGACAATTAACATTAGGGGCTAGGGATCATGTTAAAGCTTTTTACTGAACTGTCCTACATAATGAATTCTCATTGTTATTTGTTATTGTATGGCTTCTTATTTTGAAAGTCAGTTTGAAGTTGATATATTATAAACTCAAGGCTGGATTTGTGTTTGTTGTTCAAACATACAAATCATATTTATTTCACGGTAACTTCTGCAAACAGATGAGTCTAGGTCTGTGTACTTTTTTTGTCTGTCTTTGAGGTAGTAGTGTGTTGAAGATTCTCACATTTTGTTTTTTAGTTTTGCATTCAGTGGCTGTTGTTAAATGTTATATCTCACTTTCCTTTTGTAGCTGATTGAAATAGATCCATGCATGGTAAATTGGTGCTGTGCTTCTACTTTTATAAATGCATTGCCAAACCATGTGTGGTACATGTGTGCTGTATTTCAACTTTCATAAATCTGATGCAGTTTTGGGTAGTTGTGTTGGGCTAATAGCCTAATATGCAAGGTAAAGAGAGGGAAACATGTTGATGTTTGAACTCTTGGATATTTCTTACACACTGATATTGATTTAGGTGATAGGTCGCATTTCCATGCAGCTACTTAATTCATGGCAATTAGGAATATGATGGCAGTTGTGTGTTAACTAAAAATATCATACGGTTGATAACTCAAGATTTCTTGGCCACTTTGAGAAATATTGTCTATCTCATCCCTTTAAGAATAAAAAGGCTTTAGGCATGTTATCTACAAACTTGTCTTGTTTTGTAAAATCTATAATGAAAGGAATTTAGGAGTCCATTTTTACAAAATGACTTTAATGAGCCCAAAATGGCATGACTGATTTGACTTTCACAAGTATATTCTTGATCAGCTGAGGAGGAATTATGTGCTCTTGTAGACAATGAACACTGGACTCGTATGAATTTCCCCCTAATTTGTTGCATGGTCATCTATTGACTGTGGGTTAAGAGTATGTTTGGTTTCACTGGTTTTTTTAAAATAAGCCCTTGTTTATAGTGTGTTTGGATGCAATCTTAAAAAACAAAAGGAATGTTGATGAGCTCTGAATATTTATCTTGTGCCCATCACAAATCAATCTCTCTCCAGTTTCATTCCAACTCAGTTATGAGTTACAATTGATTTCACACGGCACTAACACTGTCCATGTAGTTTGAATTCTCAAAGGAAAACCTTCATTGCACTGTCTAGTTATTTGTACATGTCATCTTCTATCACCAGACAAAGGTAATGGTGGAGTCTGGCTGGAAGCTGCATCTATCATCTGCATTGTTCAAGTCTTCAAGAAATGTAAATTTAGATATGGACAGATGATTGATTAACTGATCCAGTTGCCACCTAGTCATCCCTAATTTATATGGAGTTGCAAAGTAAGAGTAGGACTGAGGCATCCAAATTTAACAGGAACTGTATAGCTAGGTGTTTTTGTTTCTTGTATGTGCATGGTGCAACTCTTTTCTTTTTCGTCCCGATCACAGATACTATTCCGCAGACTAGAAAAGTTAGGAGGTATCTGATTACCGATGCTATTCCGGTTAGCATGTTAAAATTAGCACCAAAAAAGACTAGAAAAGTTAGAAGACAACTTTAGAGAAGTATCTAATATGTATAAATTCAAGTTCAGCAAGAATGTGTTGTACTAAAATAGTGATGACCTGGAACCTTAGGGATGGTCATATGCTGAGAACATGAAGTGGGTTGATAGTTTGATGCTAGCTTTGTCTTGCTGGTGGCTCTGACTCCCTTCAGTTTGGTTGGTTTCTGGTTACTTGTTTTTATCTTGGTTGATCCATTTAAGTTTTAACCACTCCAGTTTTGTTGTATTACATTTCTAGTTTGGACATATCTTTCTATCAAACTATGGATAGGTATGAAACATTGTTTGCTTTAAGAACAAAGGAGAGTGGTGAGTTACTGGTTCAAAAGGTACGGGGTTTTGTGCAAGTTTAATTTTCTTATATGAGAAAAAGAACAATTGGAGAACTGGAAAGTGGTAACCACTTGAGTTAGTAGACTAATTCTTTTGGTGAAGTTTTTCTGTCAAAATAATATTCATAAAAAAATCAATACAGTGGGGAAAATTGTAATAATACGTATGCTTATAGATGTTGTCTTATTTTCTTACTCTGTTTCTTATGAGTGATTATATGTGGTAGGGTTACAGCGTATATCCCTTGTGTGGCCTCAAATGTAAGGAGACTATTTTATTTGCTTGAAAAAATGTTAATATTACTCCTTTTGGTTCAATTTTAGTCCACTGCTATTAAGTGCCAACTTTCTAGGAGTTCTGAATTTAAGAAAAATGCTATTAAGATGTTCTGTTCTTAATGTGAGCATAATTTGTGATGATACTATTCAATAAATAAGGAGTTATTCATGATTGTTGGGGTTTTAGTTATTTTTGCCCTTAAGTTTTTATGCATGTCTTTAAAAAAGGGTAGCAATGTATCACAGTATGATACAAGGTTGTGATAGTGTTTTGGATTTCATTCCTAAGCATGTACATGGAAAAGCAAGATATAGTTACTTATAGGTAAATGTACGTTAGGCTCCTTTTCAACAATAGAAAACCAAACACATGTAACCTTGCTTTATTATATATATTATTCTGAGCTGAGCTAGACAATTGCTTCAGAGTTCAGATTACTAATCAATCCAAGTTAGTTGGGACTTGGTCATGACTTGCTAGTATAATATCAGATACGTGAAGGAATAAGTGCATTTCATAAAATGATAAACATAAATGATGGATCTGGGATAACCGTGTAAAATTCAACTGATTAGAATACAGATGCAATTCCAACTGATTAGGATACATTAACAAATATCTTTTGGTACAAAGATCTGGAAATCTTATTGTATACCCTGTTGTTATGCTCTTGATTATTAGCTTTAGAGAAATATTCCTACCCAAAGCCATTTATGTTTTTTGCTTACAATTCATTGCATGGATAGATATTATCCAGCTGCTCAAGCTAAGGTGTTGTCAGGTTAGAAGAGATTTTTTAGCCTTTACAATTATGTAATGGCTTGACTGCTGTAAATGTGTCCTTTTCTTTGAATTGAAACATACAGTATAGTGTTGAGGTTGTAGGAATCTTGGTGGTCTATGATATTATCTGTATAACTAGTGAAACAATATCGAAAGACTAGTTGTGGATCATTCTTTCGGTCTCAGCATTTAGTACTTAAGAAGTGATGACAACTGTGATAGAACTTGTCTCAATTTACAGGTTGCTGAACTATTTTGCCAAACTTGTTCTTTGCTGCAGATATGTATAGCTAGCCAAGTGGGCGATGGTTCGTTGACGGTGCTCGAAATGCTGTCTTGCTTTGGTCTAGTGAATGGGAAAGTAAATATCTTCAGCTGATATACTGTCATGAGTGAATATCTCCAATAAAAATTTATTTTGGAGTAATTTTGGATTCTTTTAGCTAGCCTTTAATTTGTTGTTATTAGTTCTTATAAATTAATTCAGCAACTGTACTAGGCCTAATTCGGCTCCGATATTGAATTTGCTCCAATCAATGTATAACACTTTTATACCAAATGTCCCCCCCTTTTCCCTTTTCAATACCTGGTTGACCAGTTGCTTCTTTCAAAACGCATATAGGGAGAGAGTATACTTATTCCGAGAATAATTTTTTTAAAATTATTTCTCATTCTTATTTTTTCTAATGGTTATAATAAGTTTAATTATTAGATTTAAAGAAAATGGATGGTGAGGATAAAGAATAAATTTTTAAAATTATTTTTAAAGTAAATAAATCTTTTATATAATATATATATATATATACAAGTTTTTTAAAACAACTTAATGTCCATTTTTTTGTCTTTCATTTTTTCCCTCGTCAAAAAACACCTAGATAATGAAAATCGGAAATAAAATAAGGCGTATAAAATTCTTTATGCTAAAAACTTAAAATATTGCTAAAATTACAGAATACAAAATAGTGTCTTGTTTGAACTCTTTAAATAACAAAAATTCTCAATTGTTTAGCTCATGTTTGATTATAAGCCAAACCGTTGGGTAATATGCTTATTCGAAACTATTTCAAAAATCGAATTACGATGAATATGCAAGTCTGGATTATTTGTCATATGACATGTTAAATATTTGTTTTATTCAATATAAACCATTGATCACCTTGGTCTGAGACTAGGGAGTTATAAAGTTGTTTTTGATGGTAAAAAATAAAAAAAAAATGACAAAAACGTTGTGTGATAATTATATTTATCAATAGAATTGATGAATAATGATCTGGGCTTTGAAAAAGAAAAGGACATTCATTACGTGGATTTTTATGTACCTCTCAACTTTGATAATTGTTATAAAAAAAAAGAATCCAAGCGAAGAATAAACTCGAGAATGGTGATAATCTATCAAATTCGTGTCTTAATTCACTAATTTATAACATTTTAAAAAAATTAATGTTTATGCACAACACATTGTAAAATAATTTTATATAATTATACAATTATAAATCATGGTCTGAATTATTTTAAAAATTAATAAATTTATTATACATAATAGATTATAATTAAATAACTCTATTAAATTTTTTACACTATATATATATAACTTTTTTTTATAAACATTTTAAATTTTCTATAGCCTAATAATTAGCTAATTATGCAAACACGCCACAAATACCTTGGTGCATGTTTGCATTCCCGATCTCATGTACTCAAAAGTAAGAAATGCACAAACTTTTATTGCTGGTGAAATGACAACCAATAAAGGCGTTCATTGTTGCTCTGTGTGAAAAAACAATATTCTCTATCTCTAATTATAAGATATTATTAACTAATTCATTTATATTAAAAAAATTAATTAATTAAATTATTAATATTAAATTTCTTTGTAAATATAATATGTTTTCAAAATTACTCATAAATAAATAATGCATGAAAAGAAAATAATAATAGTGAAATTTTAATTTTTAAAACCAAACTATTCAATTCTTCAATCCCCATGCGAGAAAGAGAAAATGCATAGCATTTATTATTTATGAACTTGTAAAATAATTAAGAGTATTTGCTCCAAAAATAATTAATGAAAGAAACAATTAAAAATAATCTTATATAAAAAAAAAGAATAAGAAGATTTTAAAACAATGTCTTATGAGAGGTAACAGAGGGAGTATAAGGATTTTTTTCCCTTTTTAAATTATTTTTTGATTACAAAATCCCAGGAATGCTTGTGCATTTTTTTTAAAAATAGTTTAGTTTTGTTAAATATTTCATTTCAAAATTTAATTTTCAAGCAATTTTAGTGTTGATCACTGAATCATGTATTGCCACGTCGAAATTTATTTTTTATTTAAAATTTGATGTTTTATAACAAAATAAACATGTAATCAATAAGAAGACATAACAAGCAAAGCATTCCAATCCCCAATCCCAAAAGAAAATCTCCATTAAGTTTTTTCTTCTTTAAAGTAATAAATTCATAACATTAAAATAAGGACAAATAATCATTTTTGTTCATGAATATATAGAGCGTTGACAAATTCGTCCATGAAAGATGAAAATTCAAATTTTAGTTTCTGAAAGTGAAAAAAGTGCGACAAATCTATCTATATGTTAAATTTGTTTGTTACCGTTAATGAAAGATGAAAGAGTCTACATGACATATTCAGGGACGAATTTGTTAGCGTTTTACATATTAAGGGATAAAAATGACTATTTATCTAAAATATAATTTAATATACATCTTCTCCTTTTTAATCTGACAAGCATAACATTACAATAAACACTTAAAAAAATAGAAAAGCAAACATAAATTAGAATAAAAATAATAATAAACATAATATTGATCAATAAACATAATTTGTCTATTGTTCTGAAATTTCTAATATAACAGTACCTTACTCAAAATATGAGACTCAAGCAAAAATGTATAATCATTAAGTTAATATTTACAAAAAAAAATGAGATTGAATTTGATTTTGTCACTATCTAATGTTGTCATAATAATAATTTTAGAACAATAGACAAATTATACTTATTAATTAGTATCATGCTTATTATTATATTTGTTGTATCTTATACTTGTTTTATTTTTTTATTTTTTCCAAGTATTTATTGTAATGAAACCCATTAAGTACTGGCAAGATTAGCACACCTACCTCTGGACATCTCTTAAACGCAATTTTCCAACACAATGCCTCAAATGCACCAACCTTTTTACTTCTTTAAGATGTATATAAAACTAAACATCATAGATCATCAATCTAAAATAATGTCCATACGACAGATCCCATTGTTAACAGCTTCAAAGATCAGCATGAAAACTACTGCTTAAGAATTATATAATATAAAGTTTAACAAAAAGAGATAGATTTTAATTATTGGATATTTGGATCATGCGTGATTGCCATTTGTGTGTGCATGTGTGGGACTTGAGAGAGTAATATATAGCAGTAGTAATCGAAGTAGTAAACGTCTATAAATCTAGCCATTCGATCTGACTGTTTCTATTTTGGCGATGAGGTCTAATATGTGATAAGAACTTACAAGGTTGAACTTGAACATATATTTAAGACCTACAAACTTGCTCCAAAAGGATTATTCTGATGTTGAGAACTACGTACGTGCTAATTAAGCGGGATATTAATATTTTCTTTGATAATTTTAGTCGAAGCAGCGGTAGAGATGATACTTTTAGGACATACTCGTTCACTTTGGCAAATTAAATCCCCAATCCAAGTAAGTCGTTCTTTCAGTCCTGCATGCAAAGAATATTCAGCAAAAGTGACGTGTTACAAGTAATATTCACATCCTTTTGATGCTATAATTTATAGTTTAATATCTACATAATCAGAGTGAGAAGTCACTGTTAAATTTGAATGCACTATATAGAAGCATTTTCGAAGAACTTTAACCATTGGATGTACGCAAATTAATATTCATTCAAAACATGAGAAATTGCAGATACTTAAAGAGATTCGGTATAGAGTCATGCTATATTGTTATATGATACGAAAACTTTTGGACCAATGCAGTACCAATATAGTTATATAGACATGGCAATGTTTTTTTTTTTTTTTATATCAAACTATAAATATATATTAACCAAAAAATAAAACAAAGCTGTAATATGTTTGGGTGAAATCAAAGACATCATGGTGCATTCCAACTTGTTTGATACCATAAAAGTTTTATCCTTCGGTGTAATGTGTTTAATTTTTAGAACAAAATGCACTCTAATTTATGGTACTTAATCTTGTAGTACTACAAGATTAAGGATGTATGGTTTTTCATATACTGCTATATGGACATAAGAACTTAACATTATTTTCAATGAAAATTGGACTATAAAAAGGGTTGAAACCATTAAAATTCTTAGAATTGAGTTATAGCAAAATAGAAGTACGTAGTACAGTTTTCATTTACTGACAGGATGCTTAACTCCTTGAATGTGCTTACTAATGTGGCACGGCCTTGAAGAACTATAAAGCCCCATATTGGCCAAATATTCCAACATGATAAAGCACAAACCAAAGAAAAAGGCATTGAGAATAAGATGAATTAAGCTGGACTTGAAGGAGAGTGTCCTAACCTCGTAACAGTGTTTATAAGTATAGAAGGATAGAGTCCAATTAGTTCGAAGTTTTTAGATAATACACCTTTCGTGCTTGATGTAGATCCGACTTTATCCATATTCACTCTGTATTGGGCATGTGCGGATTCCAAAAAGGCCATATAGGAAATTTTGGATGACATAATTACGTGCAAGCAGAATTGTGTTTGAGCTTGATTGCAAGCAAATCGTGGAAGCTATTGTTGTTAATAAGGAACAAGCTAATCAAATCGTTCATTTCTTATCTAGAACTTCTCAATTTCATGCTAGTATCTAATTATTTAAGCATATAACTCTTTGTATCTATGCACTTGTTCTCAAATGAAATGAGCATGTTTTCTCTTTAAAAGGAAACACACATTGACGTGTAGGCACCATACACGGTGCAGATTATACAGTTAGTCGGTTGGCGTTATCAGTTATCACTATAATAAAAAATTATTTAATAAAGCTTTATAAAAAATATTTACTAATAGTTTATCATTCAATTTTAAAAAATTTAATGAAAGTATATGGATCTAAGGTAACAGTATGATACATTAATTATATCAATAAAAAAATTTGATCGCCATACCCATTATTGTAACTGAAGTGTTAATGTTTTAAATTAAGTCCAAAATAGCTCATGGAAATTAAGGAAAGCTTACTACAGATAAATAAATAAAAAATTATTCATATATCATTACATGATAGTTTAGTGTCTGTTTTGATTCGAGAAAAATGCATTTTAATTTCATAAATAATAAAATAATAATATTTTTATTTTGAAATATTTATATATATAGAACATAGTTAAAACATATTTTTTTGTTATTTTCACAATTTCTTATGCAAATATTTGAAGACAAAAAATAAAATAAAAAATAATGTGATATTTTTGTAATTATTTATAAAAATAGAGAATGGAAACAAAATATTTTCTAAAAGCAAACAATTCTTTGACTTTTAAATTGATTCAATTCTTGACACAATTAATTAACATTTAATATATATATATATATATATATATATATAGTTATCTCTGTTTTATATAATTAATAAGTCCTCAAATCAAGTCAAATATTCAAACTACTTGGATTAAATGCAGAAAGGTCTTGTACAGTTTATTAAGCCGTATCTATATATTCATATTATATATAATACTATTTTGCCTTCCAAAAAAAATATGCAGAAAGGCACTATTTTGGTTTTATATGCACAATTCTTGATCTGATCTCCCAAAGATTACTTTTGCAATCAAGGACTCGTGTGAGGTAGGTCTAAGTTAGCTATTGGAGGTAATATATATATATATAGATATATATATATATATATATATATATATATATATCTTTTTGATAAAAAGAGGTCACATATACATTTTCATTTCATCTTATTTATCAAGTAATAACCTAACAGGCTAAGTCAATTTTGTATATAACTTTATTTTTTTGAGAGGATATAGTTGCTTTACTCGTTCAGTGTGTTTTGCATATTCGCAATGTACACCTAATTAATTGGATATATCAGACATCTCAAATCTTCAAAATATTCATTACAATAGCCGAAGCCTCATAATGCATCACAAATAGGGGGCAAAAGAAGGAAAAAAAAACATGAAGTTAATTTTTGAAGAAAAAATATTTTGTTCAAACTTAAATATTTTGATTATATTTGAAAAAATTAACTTGAAAAATTAGTTGAAAGTTAACTGAAAAATTAATTTATTAAATTATAAGTATTTAATAAAACTAATTGTCAAAATAGTAAAAAAATATAAAATTTAACAAAATAAATCATAATTTATTTTAAAAAGATAAACAAAAAAATTTGATAAACATATTAAAAATAAAAATGAAAGAAAATATAAGGAGTTAGAAGTTAGAAGTTAACATTTTAAAAAATACTATTTTTAAAAATGTTAAAAGTTAATGAAAAACTACTACAATACTTGTTTATCTTGTTTATCAAACAAACAAATAATATTTTTAACTAGTAAAAAAAGATAGAAACTAACTAAAATATATTGTCAAACATAATTTTTTTACTATAATCATATAAAAATATATTAAAAAATACATTGTTAGTATGATTTTTCTATACTAGCAACTAATAAGAAAAACTAATAAAGAAAAACTTTAGATATATATTTTAAAATAATTATTATAAAAATAAAAAAATATGCAATAATATAACAATTTAAGAATATTGATTTGAAGTATAAAATACATTTACATTCAACATATTATTGTTAAAATCTTAAAAGTATTAGTAGTATCTTAATTAATTTTTTCATTTTGGGTATATATAAAGATAATATTCAAGTAAACCAAGAACGTGGGATTTTAGCGAGTAATAATCCATTTTACTATGAGAATTTGGGTTAGGAGTGTTAATCAAATTGGATTGACATGATGAGCTTCTCAATCTAAATTAAATCAATTAAATTAATTTATCTATTGATTTTTTTCACTTCAAATTTAATCCAAAATTCTCATATATATTTTTTTTCAACTTGAATCAATTTGATGATTTGATTAATTATTTTTTAACTTTTAGATTAATACATTTTAGTCTTCAGAAATTATTTTTTCTTTTTCTACTTGTCTTTTCTTTTTCAATCATTTTGATTATAATTTTATCTAGTGTTAGGGAGTGTTTTAATTTGGTCATGTTTATTATGTTTTTTTAATAGAGAAAATAGTAATATATAGAGTGATAACTATATAAAACAATAAATATTAAATAAAATAAATTATTAGTCATTAAAGAATAAGAAATTTTTTTACCTTTCATTAATATAAAATTAAATGTTTATATAAAATAAATAACAAATAAAGATAAAATCTTGAAAAAACATAATAACTATTTTTTGTCCTATCCCAATGACTTGAACCAAACAAAATCAATCTTAACTGAATTGTTTTGGTTTGGATTGATAGAAATATAAAAAAAAAAAATTCAAATTCAAATCAAACCAATCGAATTAAAAATAATTAATTCAATTTTGATTTTATCTTAAATCTGAAACAATCCAACAAGTGAATATTCCTAATTTGGATGGAAAGATGAGAGATGGCAGAAAAAAATATGGAAAGAGTTAATTTGGTAAGTGATGCAATGCAAGTATTTTTTATTTCTTTTTATAAAAAGTAAAAATGAAATGAAAAGAAAATGTATATGTTAAATATTTTCCTTCTTTTTATGATAAACCATGATAGAATATCATTCAATCATATCTATCTCAGTATACTTTATCAGGACACCATTTTCTATCAACCGCAAGACTATGTTTATAGGATGCCAACATTTACCCTGCTCAGGATCTAATATGAGGTATTAAGAATGGGACAGCGATGAATGATATGAGAGTATAATTTCAAGTAAATATTTGATTTGCTCATATTGCTATGTCACTGACTCTGTGATAACTAAAAGAGATTCAGTACAAATTGAAGGAAAGTTCCTCTATGTCTTGTAAGAAATTGAAATGTGGATAGGAAAGAATACAATCTTTACGTACAGATGCTCGAAGCAAATTAAGGGTCTATTTGAAACCTTACATGGACATGACATGGAAGTATATACAGAAAGCGACAGGGACGGGAAGATTACCGACCAATATGGCCCATTAAAATATAATAAACTCATTTAAACAATTAGTAAGTTTGTAATTAAGCCATTTTTAGAAGCAGACACGTTCATGCACACTTACATAGCTATGTATATGGGCTGAAACTCAACGTCTAACTGAGATATCCTTCCGCCAGAACAATCTGGTAATCAAGTTTGAGCTTATGATTGATCTATCTATATCTACATTATGTACTTCCTTTTTATTTATTTATAAGAAAATTCACAATTAACTTTATTTGTCTGTTTTTTTTTTTTACTGAATTAACTTTATCTGCCTTCCCTTACTTCTATTAGACAATATTTGTGATTATACATGTGGAGGTCGGACGACTTTGGATAGAATTTTTGAAGAGACAATAAGTATATATACACAATCTGATGACAATCCAAAGAGTCAAACAAAAAGGAAACGTCTAAGGTCATTTTCGTGTAATCTCTCCTCACATTCACAAATGGCTAGATTAAGTGCAAATTCAAAACGTATGTGGATGCTAAGAGAGACAAATAGAAAAACACAATTAACTTTTCTACCATGTTTCTAACATGACACAATTTTTATGGACCACACTACCCTACAAATTGTCTTAAAGAGGAATTCTGTTTTAATTTATTAACTAAAACACGCGCGTATTCGTTTAAAATAAATGACCGAATGCAAGTACGTTTTAGGTTCTACGTCAATTTGTATGAATCACATGCAACGTATGATATATCAAGCTCGCATGGCCATGGGGAGCAAAGACATCTAGCATAATCAGAAATAGGCCCAAAATCAGCATAAAGTGCCTACCTGAGGAGTATTTCATTAGGAAACTGCAATAACAGTGTTTTGAATGATAAGAGAGAGAAAGCGAGAGTGAAAAAGAGGAGACGGAGAGAGAAGGTATCCTTTCTACTCTAATTATTATTCTTTGCAGTCTTTAGCTAGCTAGTAGAATATTACTCTAACCAAACAATTTCTCAATCAAAGATGGGAATTTAGGGTTTGTTTGTGTTATGCTTTTAGGGTTTGTGTTATATGTATCCTCCATATATATATATATATATATATATATATATATATATATATATATATGCATCTCCATAGCTGACATCTTTTTTATATAAAAAGGATTCAAATTTCCTAATTAATTATTTGATGAGTATCATATACAGTGATATGATAACCTTTGTTAATCTACCTACCGACCCACAATTAATCACTGTGTGTCCTGTCTACACACACAAGTGATTTGTCGCATTTAAATTCAAATATAGCATAAATTAAGCAACTAATTTATTGATATTATCTGGTACGAAAAAATTACCATCCATCCATCCATCGATCTCAAGTGGCCAATTGCTTGAAGGAATTTGGAGCATCATGAGGGCCCTTAAGTTGGTTCTTCTTCTTCTTTTTCTTGGTGTATGGGATCCCTCTGGCCTTTGATTGACACTCCTTGACTTCTCGAAGGTACACGCGAATACCTCCGCTTCCAAAGGGATTAGTCTCGGGGGAGCCTCCGTGTTCCTCGTAGGCAGCCCTGAGCCGTCCGATGAGCGCATCGAGACTCCCCCAAGCCTGTTTGAGAGGACAGGTGCAGGGCGCCGGCGGCTCAGGCTGCCCGAAAAAGATGCAACCGTGCAAGTGGACCTTGGTCTTCCCAAATTGGTCAAGGTAGCGAAGGAACTCAAGCACGTGGTTGAAGTTGCACTGTGAAAGCGAAACTGGGGGTGTCTGGTTCTTCAAGTACTGGCCAAAGGTGTTCCAGTCTCGCCGTTTCTGCGATTCGTACCGGCTCAGAGGGGCCGCCGCCGGCTGCTGATGACGCTGATCGGAGGCGGCGGCGGCTCGTGAAGATGACGCGGAATCGGTATGCATTTCGCCGGATATGGTGGCTG
Source organism: Glycine tomentella (assembly GCA_007407185.1). Taxonomy (NCBI): domain Eukaryota; kingdom Viridiplantae; phylum Streptophyta; class Magnoliopsida; order Fabales; family Fabaceae; genus Glycine; species Glycine tomentella. Next base: position 1,417,364 of record PYAF01004229.1, read on the forward strand.
GAAATTGGAGTAGGTAGAAATAAGCCACAAGAGGAGGTGAAAGAAAAGAATGTGTTAGTGCTGTGGAGAAAGATGAAAATCACATCTTGGGGTCTTTTGAGAGGACATCTTATGGGTCCTATCTGAAGGTGCTTTTGTTTCCCTTTTCCTACTCCCTTCTCTCTCTCATATTTGCATTTCCACACTTTTTACCTATTTGCACTAACTTATATACACTGTTATTTTATATGATTTTGGTTTGTTTTTTCTAGGTTAAAAAAATTAAAATATGTAAGTTATGATATATGGCATCATCTGACAATAGTATCATCAACCATCGTTTCTTGTAGGCATTATGATGATTTGGTATATGGTATGAATAATTAAGACCCTATCTAATTATTTTATTGTTTTATGTGTAGGGGAAGGGGGCGGGCTGCACTTATAACTGTTTAATTTAGTGTTAAATGTAAATTTAATTAGCAAAGTTCGTAAGGGTGAAGTGTTTAAATTAATTGGTATGGAATTTCTTTCGCTTCACACAATAATTGTAAGCGCATCTTCTGTTCTGTGCTGCAATTCAAAAGCGTTATGCAACAAATTATTTAGTACACTGACACATGGTCTTTGTCTATAGAAAGAAAAGAAAAAACAGGTATTTTTTATTTATTTAAAAGGGTTGGAAATAGACGAAATCATAGAGCCAATTAATTTGAGATTTTTGGTCTTGGTGAAAGCCAACGTTTTCAGGTTTAGTTAATTGCTTTCAAATTGGTACTCAAACATTATAAAATTTCCATTAATTTTAGCATATGTATTTTTGGATGACTGCGCAGTCGGAGTCTCATCCAAGGTTTAGTCAAGAAATAATAGTGACACTGGCAAAAATTACGTTTAAGACTTGATTTAATATTAATTTATCAATTTTCATTCTACTCTTTTAATTTTACAAGTTAAAATATTGTTTGTGAAAGCTTTTTATACAGGTAATCCTAACATTTTTTTAGTAGACAATATGACTTATATATTCATCAAACACAATTTAGTAATTTGTTTTGATAGAAAATTTAAGAAAATTTAATTTTTAAAATAATCTTTTGGTAATAGCAACAACACTAATATTATTTTGAGTAATACTTTATAAGTAATGTATCTATTTGAAAAATAATTTAATCTTTTTATATGTTTATAGTATTTCTAATAAATATTAATTTGTTTTGTTATTAGTTCTTTTAGTAAGATATGAGAAATTAGAAATAATTAAAAATAGAAAGTTAGAAATGCATATAAGGCCTAAGTGAGATGGTAACAGAGATGGGAGATGAAAACAAATCAATAAAATCATTTTGAATATAATTTACGTTTTATAATAGATTAATAATAAGTTTCTTATCATAAACAAACAATTTTATTACCTAATGCATTGACTCAAATTACATATATAGCATATACAGAGTTAAACAAAAAGTTGGGAAAATCATCTCAAGCTGGCTAAAGGGGAATTGAATTACCCCAATTTGAAAGGAGATATTTTTCATTAACTACTCTGTGTACCAAAGAAAACAATTTCTATACTATTAAAGAGATTATGTAGTGAGAAAAAAAGTTATGCACCGAAAAAAATGTAAATTTTTTACAGAGTCATTTAATTACAATTTATTATATATGATAAATTTATTAATTTTTAAAATAATTATCTTAAAATAATTTAAACAGTAATTTATTATTAAATAAAGATATAAAATTATTTTATATTATCAAAACATTAAACTCTTAATTATTTATTATGCATCAAATGTTGTATATGATTTATTATATTTTATCTTATCATACTCTTATCCAACTCTTATATTTTATCATCTCTTATTATATTATCATGACTAGCAAACAACCCTAAGTGACATGAAGATTGTCAGAATTAAGTATTATACAATATTTGTTGGGCATTTTACTATAGGGAAATTCAAAAGCTTATATAGCATGATCGCATTAGTGAGAGTTAAAATCATGAAAGTTCAAAAAGGATAAGTTAAGATAGGAATGCTCTCTTGTTCATAGAGACTCTATGACACTAATTGAGAACTAAAAGTCTCATTGTTTTATATATGTTCTATGTTTCTCAGATTGAACGGGGGAAAGTCCTCAGTAATAAATCTTAGAGTTTCTCACAGGAGCTAGAGCTTTACTTTGGATATTTTCAAGTGTATGGGCCAGTGTTTGTTTTTAGTTTGATGTGTCTTTGTTTCGAAGCTTTGTATAAGCTCACAAGTGATATGTATAAATTTTTAAATAATATATGAATTTTTAAATATCACATTGAACCACATGTTGGTTGCATTATTAAAATCGAAAGAATAAAAATAATATTATTTTACTATATCTGGAGATATCATCTTAATTTACCTTTTGAATAATCAAACAACATAATTGATTATATGTTGAAACCATAATATAAAATTGAATAAAAGAAACAAATATATATGTTACCACTTTGTCAATATATTCAGGAGATCTTTTGTGGGGACGATACTTGTGAGACTTTATGGCGTTGCATGATTTCACACGTTTGCTGAGGGCCCATAAATCTATTATGTAAGCCAAAATTAATCATCACCCAGGACGAGTGGTGAAACTAAATGAAAAAAATAAATTAAAAGGTTTTAATGCTCTTTACTCATTAATTTATTAGTACATTTGTATTTTTCATTGTAAATAAAAATTGGTCTAATTGATAAAAAAATAAATTCATATTTCATTAAGATGTGAATTTGATTTTTCCAATGTAAAAATATTATTGATGAATAATATATAAATGTTCTATGAATCTTAGATCTATTATGATGATTTTAACAAACTCTTGACACTTAACTCACTTAAACTTTAATGTTAACATCTTTGTGTTTTTCATTATAATTTATGCAATAAGAATATTGCACCCTAATTTAATAGTAAATAAATGTTGACTTTCTCTTTACTGTTTGAATTCTCCTAAATTAAGCAAACTCTTATTTTTTTCGGATACCCCTTGACTTTCTCTTTGCTGTTTCTCTCTCCCCCCCTATCTTTCTTTACTAAATTTGCTATAGTAAACAAAGCGTGACGGAATTAACTTCGAATTGAATTAAATTAATCAATGTCAATGATGATTTTTAAATGCTAAAGTTTTCCAATAAAAATGTTGTAAGCTTCTTCACTATTTTGTTTCAAATAATTAGCTCAAAGTGTCAAACATGTCCCCCCCTCCCCTTTATTCTTCCTCATCTATCACTACTAACCCCACTCCATTTTCTATTCCCGCCATATGCCCATATTCAAATTACAATTACATTAAAAAAACTTACACCTTAGAAGATGAAGGCATGGACCAACATATATCTACTATAGATAAAAGGCACACAATATTCTGTAAATTGGTCCACGTGCACGAGAGATACGTAATCAAATCAATTATTAGCATTGACACCATTTTTTTCTTCTTCTTTTTTTATACCAAAAAGAATACATTGAACAAAGAATACGAGAGGCACTCAAAGAATATATCGACCCCATTTTTTTATTATTAGAAAAAGAATATGTAGTAACAGAGGTACTCAAAGAATATATTGACACAATCACACAACATTCTTAACCTTTGCAAAAGTTAGCACTGAACTATTCGGCTTATTTCCTTTAATAATTATATTTATAAGTTATTCTGAAGTTTATTTCATACCCTAATATTTGGTGCAAATTTTCTCTCCTAAACTTTAAATATTTAAACAAGTTTTGCAATGTGATTTTTTTAGTGAATATAATTAGAACCAAGATGTTAATATAATTATCACTATATATAAAATTAGAACTTCCTGTATAAAGATACATTCAGTTTCTCCCCAAGAGCCAAGATGTTAAAAAACACCATGACACAGATACCAAACATGAATCTAATTTTGTACGATTGTTCCTTCTCTTTCTCTCCTTGCTAATATCGTTAAAGATTAATTATGACAAGATGCAGCTTTAGTTCCTTTTGAATGTTATGATCATTTTGTTTCTTTGTGCTTCTTCTTTTTTGTTGGGGGTGTTCATCATTTTTGGTATGTTGGACACTTATATTGTGCCTTTACCACATATGTAGGTGTATGATGAGGGTCCAATAAGATTATCCTTTTGTATGTGGACAAAATTAGTCCGTGAACCTTTTACTACAGGATTATATGTCTTCATTGTACCAAACACTGGCAAAATCTTTCATGGTTGGCCTTTAGAGCGAAATGAATCATAACAAATATGCCCTTACGAGTTTTTAAGCAAGCATTGAAAAAATACCATGTAAAATCTAGCAACGGAGTTGAGTTTATAGTAAATAAAAATAAATGAATATGTTAAATAAAGATATCCCACAAAACTTAACACTCTTTTTGACAAATTTAAATTGTAAATATATAAATGAATATGTTAAACTATATTAAAATAAATGGCTAAAAAAATACACACATGCTTGTATAATTTGCTATTACTATACTACTATCGCCTCTACATTTGATAAGCATATAAATTTTGACATGAAAAAATTACAGTATTTATTAAATTATGCAGTGCGTACACAACATCAAATACGATAAGATCTTTACATCATTGATAAACTTAATTTCCTATTCTTATCCTATCTTTTTATACTATATATATTATTTATTTTTATCATCAGACGAGTACTATTTATCCTTAAGAGACCAAGTTCGCGCAAATATCAGAAAAATGACAAAGCAGGAAGTAAGGGAAATTGGCTTTTGTATGTCTCTGGGATGATTTTTGCAACTTGATGTCTTGAACTGAGACATCCCTGGAATATGTCGAATTCGAAGGACATAACATAACAATGGAAAAGCTACTGTGAGGTAAGAACGTCAACTATACTATTATCTTTGTGTTTTGACAGGTTATGGCATTCCATAAGTGATACCGTAATATTTGTTTGAAAAAATAGTGGAAGCAAGAAGGTAAAATCACACGACATGCATCAATTTGAACAAGAAATAGATTTGGTGGCAGTTTCGGTAAACATTATATTCAGGCCGGTGTTTTGTTAGCTAGCATGCATATTATTAGAAGCATCGACCATGCTTGTGTTATGTGTCTTTCAGGTGTTAACCCTGGTTTTGAAACTCTCCTTATTTTTCTTCTATATTTTCATTGTCTAAAATTCTAAATCCTAAGTTACTAATTGTAAAAGCTTATTAGTTCTGTTACTTCAATCACTATTGAGAAAAATTGTTATATCTTAGAAGACTTACACATAAGCCAAAGACAAACAATTTATGTTTAAAAGAGATAAATATGAATACAGACATGCTAATAATCTATTTTCGTCTGTCGTAGAACATCTATTCAAAATTTTAATTGATGAACTATAAAAAGTAGTTAGCGCAATAACATAAGTGGCTGAAGAAATTTTATAATGTAAATAGTTTGATTGATCAAATACTTATATAAAATAATAGTTGATACTTCTAAGAGTTCTAACATTAAATTTATACTGTAATAGACTATCAACGTAAAAGCTTGATACGGTAAGAAAAGTTTGATTATATTAATGATTAAATTAAATAATGCTACAAATATATTTGAAACAAATACAATAAATTATTTCTGTGTAATTCAGCCTATATTTTAAAAATGTTGTACTTTTCAAACCGTCTCTCATAATACTCTACTTCCAACCAGTGTATATTACTAATTGGATTTTTCTCTTTATGTTCTTTTTGGTAGCTACAAATTTTCCAACATGTGTGTCATCAAGTGTTCTGACAAATGTTGCATAATTCCTGCAAAGGCCGTTCAATAATAGATCGGGAAATAAGTAAAACAACTCAACCACGTCTCAATGATGAATGTTTGCAATCAAGGAAACGTTAATCCAATTAATTATCTATAAGTCTTCTTATTGTAATACATATGAAATCATCATCATTGTAATTATTATCGTAAATACATATGAAACCTCTCCAAAACTATAGAATATTTTTATAGAATGTTCAATTAAGAAGAAATGGATTTTCTTTTTCGTCAAAATAGTTCATGTCTGCTCAATCAAGGAAACGTTGATGTCAATTTTAATGAATTTGATTCTGAAAATAATTAATAATAAAATTTTGTTATACAAGTTTTACACGAGAAGTTTGCCTTAAAAGACCTTTAAAGAAAATGAAAAATCTAATACTCATCTTGTGCACTTAATATTTAGGTTCAGAAACTTTACCTGCCCAGTTTTCAAAATCTTTAATATCTCATTGTTTTGAATCTTATTTACGTATAGGATTATAAGATATTCACAAGCATGTTATACAATCACATTATTATAGCACGTACAATTTGTGATTGGTCAATGTTGAGAAGACAAAATCCTCAGTTTGAATATTATTTATTCCCTCTGATTGATCACTAGCTAACATTATTCTAACAAGTAAAACTTTAGCTTTTGCTGGCATGTAAATATGTAATAGATTTGAAATTAAAAGAAATATAAACGAAAGAGGAAGCAAATGGTTCTCATTTAAATGTCTAAGACAACTAATGGTTAGAATACAATATTTTTAAACTTGATGTTAATTTATTAATATTTTAATTGGTTGAGTAAGATGTGTGAATTGTTATAAATATCTTGATATTTGTCTTTAATTCTTACATATAAAAAAGTTTATGTTTAATTTTACTTTTGCATATATTTTTCATTTTTAATAAATTGTAAAAGATTTGATTTTTTAATTATTACAATTATTACAGATGAAACCCTAGTGAGAAAAGAGGGCTGGTGAAATAAACCCACTGACAATAAAATATTGAGACTTAATATGTCAATAAAATGCACGAGAGAATAAATGAAGCACACTAATAAATTAATTCATGGCGGACATAAAACAAAAATAGAGTTTCAAGTGGGAACTTGGCAATGGAATAATGACGGACGAGTCATGGTGGATGATACTGCTTTGATATCATGTTAAAGTTACAAGGCTTTTAAAGAGAAAATAGAGATGATAAATATATGTATAAATTAATAGTATTTCAGTGTGTTTAGTTAGAATATGGGTACCCATATATACACAAATAAAATCCTAAATAAAAGTTATTGAAAAGATAAAATATTCTAAGACAAACAAAAATTGACTAATCTTATCTGAAAGATAAAAAATAAAATAAATATCTAATCACAATCAACAATAACATACTTTGTACCCATAAAAATATCAACATGCTCAAATTTCACCATGGAAATTATAAATAATAATATGATATAAATTTTTTATATTTCTTAAAATAATTGAGAATGCATTCTCAAAACTTGTACCAAAATGGAAATATGATGTTTCCAAATAATTCACTTTCTTGGAAATAATTTTTTTATACTTATAACAAACATATATAGAATATATTTTGAAAACATTTTCAACTAGTTTCTATATATTTTCATTAGCTAGAAAATTTGTTTGATCATATTGGTAAATAATTTTTTTAGCATCATGTAATGTTTTTGGAACGTTACTTTGAATATTATTTTAGTTTTAACTTATATTTACTCTAAAAATATATTAAATTAATTTTTTAATCCATTTTATATAAGATAGAGTTTAATTGTCATACTAGCTAATCAACATACAACGAAAGTATGATGTGTACTTAAATGATTATATTAATTTATTTTTTGTTTTAATTTTTATTGAAAATATTTCACAATATGATATAAAATTAAGAGCTGTAATTACAGTATAAAATAGTCTTACATATAAATTTTTCTATAAAATAGTAAAATGCACAATATGAAAAATAACAATTGAAACTTAAAAATATATAATCAAAATAATTTATCTTTAAATACAAACCTATAAGAATTTAAAATTAATTAAAAA
>PYAF01004229.1:1430610-1476236 GCA_007407185.1 Glycine tomentella
ATTTTCTAACATACATTTTATCTTTTTAATTAATATTCATTTATTTTTCTTATGCATTATTCTACTATCTTCTTTTCATATATTTTAATTTTTAACTTAATTATACATGGATTAAGAAATACTTAATGAAACTGAAAATTATTATATTTGGACTAAAATATTCATATTTAATATTTTAATCTTTGATACTTGTACCAATAATAATGAATATTAAATAAAGATATATTTAAGAAATAATATATTAATTGGACATCAACATTTTAAATCATCAAATGTTTTAGAAAGAAAAAAAAAGAAAATTAAAACATTAAAAGATATAAGAAGAAGATAATACTGATCAAGGGTAGTCTTAGAAAAAAATATTTAACATATTTCGTAACAATTTTTTTTCCCTCAAACATGCTATAAAATATGAAACAGAGAGGAAGTAATATTTTGTACTTATTTTTTATTTTTACAATAAACTTATATTAACTTAATAAATTATTCTTAGTCTGTTTTACTTAATTATCATCTGTTCCAACTCCAAGGAGCTGAAGCTTCCAAAGTTGGTTCCAGCTGCTAATCAATACACATTGAGAAGAGATATCTGCAATAAAAGAACCACTTAACCTCTCTATCAACAGCTTCAGAGTAATAGATCAGTAGTAGTAGTATATTCCAAAAGCATAGAAGGGTACGTGCTATTTAGCACAACGCTTCCTGATTAATCCAGTTCTGAAGTTTGAGGCAACGAAGATGTCAGGAAACATTCCCAAAGGTGCGTTCCTGTTACCCCTCACACTGTTTCTCATCGTGCTACTCCTTCCTCTCTTCAGAAACTTCATTCAACCATCTCCGAAGACATATGCCACCAACTTGGAAACCAAAGAAACAATAAGATGCAACATATTTTCCGGACACTGGGTTCCATATCCCAAAGAACCTTACTACAACAACGAAACCTGCCCTTTCATATTAGACCAGATTAATTGCATCAAGAATGGTAGGCCCGACAGAGATTTCCTCAAATTAAGGTGGAAACCGCATGATTGTGAGCTTCCACTATTTGATGCAACACAGTTCCTGGAGCTAGTACAAGGAAAGTCAATGGCCTTTGTTGGGGACTCAATGGGCAGAAATCAACTAGAGTCCTTACTGTGCCTCATAAATACTGTAAGTGATTAATCATTCATAATAGTTCCCTTAATTGATTAATTTCTATCCTTCGAATTACAATTAGATTATTTTCCCCTTTATTGATTTTTTTTTTCAATTTTTTGGAGCATGATTATTGATTACATTATGAAAGGTAACTTGACCCTTTTGGACTAGTTTCATAGGTGTGATTATTTATTTACTATACCAGGTTGCACATCCTGAGGATATTACAGCGAAATATACATCAAACGACAACATATTTTTCAGATGGTGGTTCGTGCCTGCTTACAATTTTACAGTTACAACAATGTGGTCACCTTTTTTAGTGAAGTTCAACGACTCAGATCCCACTGGTCGTGGTTCCTACAGCCCCACGAAGCTTTATCTAGATGAAGCAGATGAAGCATGGAGCAGCAAAATTAAAGATTTTGACTTTGTGGTCTTTTCAACAGGACAGTGGTTCTTCCGACCATTAACGTTCTACGAGAATAGGCAAGTTGTCGGGTGTCAAAAATGCGAGAACAGTTCAGAGCTTAACTACTATGGGTACAAGAAGGCGTTTCAAACAGCTTTCAGGACAATCAGAAAGCTTGAAGGGTTCAAGGGATTGGCTTTTTTGGTGACTCATTCTCCAGAACACTTTGAGAACGGGGCGTGGAATGAAGGTGGGACTTGTAACAGAACAAAGCCATTGGAGGAAAAAGGGGTTTATGAAAATGGTGATATTGTGGAAGCGTTGCATCAGATACAAGTGGAGGAGTTTAATGTAGCTAGAGAAAAGGGTTTGCGGTTTGGTTTGATAGAAATAACTGATGCAATGGGGATGAGGGCTGATGCACACCCCGGTAGATTTAGGCTTGTGGGGGGTAAGAATAGCAATTTGAATTTGAATGACTGTGTTCACTGGTGCTCGCCAGGTGCTGTTGACACTTGGAATGAGTTTTTGCTGTATTTGATGAAACTGGAAGCTGAAAAACATCGTAAAGGTAACATGTTATGATCTGTAGTATTTTGAATTGTTGGGAGGTGATTTCAAGTTTGCAACACCCCAAACAAATAGTTATTCAGGAATCAGGATAGTGAATAAATGGGAATGATGATTTGAATAGGGCGGTGGACAGGAACATTTTTCTTTAAAGTTAAAACTGCTCAGATAGTTTAGATAATTGAATTTTAAAATAGTTATTATAAGATTTAATAATTCTACGATAGACAATGATCTAAATTACCGAACTGTGGATCAACAGACGAGTGTTCTAATTTAGTCAATAAATACAAGGATGAGTCTTAAACATCTAATTGCATTAAATATCTAAATGAAGAGTTTTATTATTCACAAATTATGTAATTCAATGAGTAGAATTGTCTTTAATAAAAAATACTTTTAATTTATATAAAAAATATAATGATTTAAATTATTCTTGATTAAATGATACTGTGAATATCATCAGAGTCATAGGTCAACTAGTGTTTTTTTGTTTTTATTAAATTATTCCAATTTTAACAAGAGGATACCTGTAGAAAATGAAGATGATCATAGTGTGAATTTTTTTCATAGTATCTGTATATTTTAATTAGCCTTTTAATCTATAGCGATTGTATTATGTTAATTATACAGTAAGTTGAATTAATTACACGTAAAAACATTTTTATTTTGCTCTGTCCCTCTTCTAATCGCATCCACGTATCTATCAAACATTTTCCGCATTCTAAAGTTAGTGTTAGGTGAACCGGCGGGCTAATTATGCCTTAAAAACGACTAAACTAATAGCGCACGTTCAGGTTTTACTTTTTAGAAAATGAATTTTTGTTATACGGTCACGGTGGTCCTAGAGAAACTTATACAGTAACATACTCCTCCAAGTCTAGGATGGCTTAATTTAATAATCCTTTCAATATTTAGTTGGCTGAGTATATTATCAAAGTTTAATAAATTGTGTGACATAAGAACCTAATCAACTCAACTGCTCCTTAGAGCTCTTTTCGTTAAACCAGTATCGTTCCATTGAGTTTTAAAACTGTTTACAATTTATCAGTTTATAATAAATAAATATATATATATATATATATTTTAATTTTAATTTTATCTTTCTTTCTCTATATGTTTCCTAAATATCATATATTGGGTACAAAATGAAAAAATAAAATGTTAAAAACATATAATATAAAGAAAATGATAACTTAATCATGTAATCATTTTGTTTTCTTCTAAATTTCGAGAATAAATATTGTAAGTAGTTTTCCAAATGGAAGCAATACCAATCAAGCATTGCACAATTTGAATCTCTGTCAAGAAAAATGCTACTATCTTTATGGTATTTCAAGTAGATGACTTCTAGCGTGTCACAGGAAATAAAAACCATCTATTACGAAAGATAAATGTAGAAAATTAAAATGAAAATAGAGTAGTCTGCATCAAGCACAGGAAATAAAAAACAGGCAAGATCCTCGATATTCTTCACCTAACACGTGCAAAATATATTATTATACTGTATGAAGTATTTTGATCTGGCAGTATAATTAGGGTCAGTGCTTGAGCAGTTCAGAACAGAGCACTGCATTGCAATAACCAAGACAATAAGGACTGACTTTTTTTGGTTACACAATAAGGACTGTCTGACACTATGATTGCCACAATAAACAGTTTAAGAGCAAATTAGTAATAAATGTCAGTTTGATTTAAACAACAGTATTACCCTCCTGGGCTCAGTGGGCTTTATGCATCGAGCCAAGTCCAGCGAACGTGTAACACGCACCAAATTTTATTCAATAAATTTGTTACTATTTAATTAAGTGTTATTTTGTGCAAGTTGAAGCTTCCTCAGTTCCATCGCACTACTATAGCAGCAATGCTTAACTAGACACTCAGAAGTCAAAACAGAAACCTGAACTATTAAGTAATAAAAACCCAGTTAACTGCTATAAACACCTTCAGAGTATATCAGTATATTCCATATACGTACAACGGTAGAAGCTATTCAGCTCAGCGGTTATTGATTTTGAGGCAACACAAGGGATAATATGCTCAATTGTGAGCATCACCAAACGCTTCTAAAGGTGTGTTCCTATTACCACTCACTCTGCTTGTTATCGTACTACTCCTTCCTCTCATCAAAACCTTAAATCATTCCAAGATATATGCCAGTAGCTTGGAGACCAAAGAAACAAAGAGATGCAACATATTTTCCGGAAACTGGACTCTTTATCCTAAAGAACCTTACTACAGCAACAAAACATGCCCTTTCAGAACGGACAAACAGAACTGCTTCATGCACGGAAGACCCGACAGAGAGTTCCTCAAATGGAGATGGAAGCCCCATGAATGTGAGCTTCCTCTGTTTGATGCACCTCATTTCTAGAAACTTGTCAAGGGAAAGTCGATGGCTTTTGTTGGAGACTCAATTGCGAGAAATCAAGTGGAGTCCTTGCTATACCTCATAAATAGTGTAATTAATTAATCATTAATGACACCCCTTTTTCATTTACTAGAGGGTTAATTATTCATTTTGTTTTTATACTGCATCAACTTTTTTTTTAGTATCTGCAAGAGCAATTTTTGTTTTAATCTTTATCGTTACTCGCCAAATATCTCTGCTGTAGTTCTAGATTTACTGATAGTGTCGCAAAATTGAAACTGTCAGGTTGCTCATGTGGTGGATATTACAGCCAGCTATACATCCAAAAATGACATATTTTCAGATGGTGGTTCAGTGCTGATCACAATTTTACTGTTACGATGTTGTGGTCTCCCTTTCTAGTCAAATCCGTTGATGCTGATCCCAATGCTAGTTCTTTCTACAGAGCCACGAAGCTTTATGTAGATGAGGCAGATACAGCATGGGCAAGTAAAATTGAAAATTTTGACTATGTGATTTTCTCGACTGGACAATAGTTCTTCCGACCATTGATATTCTATAAAAATGGGGAAGTCGTTGGATGTCAAAGATGCGACAAGAGCATGACAGAGCTTAACCTCTAAGGATACAAGAGGGCATTCCGAACGGCTTTCAGAACTTTTAGAGATTTTAATGGGTTCAAGGGGTTGACGTGACTCATTCTCCGGAACACTTTGAGAATGGGTTGTGGAATGAGGGTGGGACTTGTAACAGAACAAAGCCCCCTTTAGCATGGAAGAAAGAGGGGTGTATAAAAATGGGGATATTCTGTAGACATTGCATCAGATACAAGTTGAGGAGTTTAAGGAAGCGGAAAAGGAAGCAAGGAAAAAGGGTTTGGGGTTTGGTTTGATAGATATATCTCTTGTAATGGCGGTGAGGCCCGATGGACACCCCAGTAGATATGGGAGAAAGTGGTTGATAAAAATGTGACTATCAATGACTGTGTTCACTGGTGCATGCCAGGTCCAATTGACACGTGGAATGAGGTTTTGCTCTATGTGATGAAATTGGAAGGGGAAAATGGTAACACGTTATGATCTGTATTATGAATTAAAGGAATGAATTTGACACCCAAATATTCTTTTCAAGATTGCTCTGGGTTGTGGTGGTGTTTTTTTTTAGACACCATGCACCATGAAGCCGTGAAGGTTCTATTTTTGCTTTTTGATGTAACTCAGGTCAGTGTTCAATTTTATCGGTGTAGAATTTTGGGGTGTATATAATATATACCATGGTCTTGGGATTGCTGTGACTCTTGGATTTACAAGAATCATAGTAGAATCAGCTTCAAAGGTGGCCATTATTCCTCTCGTCCTGTTCAAGGCTTTGCTCCAGAATAAATATTGGATAGATTTGGTGGAAACCATTCATTTACAAGTCATTATCACCTCTTTTAATTTCATGCAGGTACTAATAGTCAAATTGTGAACTAAATTTGAGGTCTTCAATAACAAATTTATGAATTTTCGATACTGTGAGAAATAGTGAGTTATAGTTGGAATGGACTAATGGTGTTTGGCAGGAAGCAAAGCCTCATTCTTGCTTTTTCCATCACCAGTCTTTTTTATGATCTAGAATGACATTTTATTTGTGTTTTCATGCCAATGGTATCTCCACTATGCCAGACTTGTTTTCCATTAGTGTTTAGTAATGAAAGTATGTGAAGGCTGAGGAACTAGTTTTCCAGAACCAAATTAACAGACTTTTATCATTTGGGGGACAAAATAACATTTTACTCTAATTTTAATTGAGTGCTTGAGAACTTGGTAAACACATGCTTATTTAGTTATTGCTATCCAATCCGTTGGATAAATCTTGTTTTTCAATAAGGTCATCTCCTTCAACAAAATTATACTATTGTAATTATCTTGCCCCGAGACTGCAGTAGTAGAAACTACAAACTTGTAATTCGTCAATCTCTTTAGCAGAAGGTAAATTAGATGGGTCTTTATTATGGGATGAATTAGATTTAGACACATGTCACATATCAATAGGCACTGAATCCATGTGCATGCAAGTATGCCCTTCTGGTCAAGTTCCTTCATATGTTCATCCTTCTACAATGAGTGTAAATGGTATACCCACATACGCAGGACTTAATGTGTAGGAAAATAAAAATGCCGGCAAAAGAAAAACTACATTTTTTTTCACATGTAGATAATGCTTTTAAGAAACCAGAACGCAAGTAAGAATTTTTTTCTAGACCAAATTACAATACCACTTCAACCCACATAATAAATTTTCGATGTCAACTCAAAGAGGATTCCAATCTCAAATAAAGTATTAAAACTTCAACAAATTCAAAGCAACTCAAAAAGCATCACCTTCCGCCACATATCCAAATATTACTAGAACCCTTTTGTTTTCCCTTGGTGTGTGCCTGGCCTGCATTTAGTCTCTGATGATGAAGAAATCCTTGGTGCAATGGCTCCATCAAACCAGGCCTTGAACTCCATGTCATTCACCTTCACTTAAAGAAAATTGAGAATAGCTAAGTCATGGAAGATACGCCTTTAGCTTGGTAATTTGGGTGTTGATAAGGAAGGAGATGGTGGTTGCAATGGAGACAAAAATGGAAGGGGAAAGGGGAGATGAAAAAAAAAAAGGGGACATATTTAGAGAGTCTAAAGTAAAAACAGAATATATTTAGAGAGATTAATTAAAAAATTATAAAGTGACATGTGTGCCGAGGCATCTTTCGATTAGGCACCTTAGTAGTTAACGGTAGTTAGGCAACAACAAAAAAAGTGCCAAAAAATCAAATAATATAAAAATATTTTTAAAAAGACTATAATAAAAAAGATATCAAAGCATGAATTTAATTCTTAAATAAATCAAATAGACTTCGAACCCATAAGTTTTTTAATAGCCTTAATTTCTACATCAAATTAATTGAATTAAATCATATTTTATTAAGTTAAAGTCAGTGTTACGTGAACTGGTGGGCTGATTCTGACATTTTATTTCCTTCTCTAGTGTCCCACACTCAACGACTAAACTCATCACGGGACATTGATCGAGTTATCTTCATGTCCTGTTGCTGCTTTTATATGACTCCTAATAACTCTCAAATAGGGTTCTTCAGTTTTTATCTTTTTATAAACGTTAGTAATTTTGTTGACGGTCACACGATGACTCCAGATCCGCATATGCCCATGGTTGTTATCCCCTAAAACTAATCAACTCTTTTGTTTGCTACAAATTAAAATCCTGTCAACCATTTGTTGGTTGAGTAATTGAGTATATAATCAAAGTTTAATTGATATAATTAATGACATGACAGAGAACCTAATCAAATAAAAGTACAAGCAAGATCCTCGATATTCTCCTTCTACATGTGTCAAGTATATTATTATTGTTATTTTTCTCTCCTAACACAGTTCGGTACAGATGGCTGCTCTGTAAACACCAAGACAGTCCAACTAACCTATCACAAATTTTATTAATATGATGATATAGTGTTTCATTTCATTAACTTTTAATTGCGCCATTAATTAAAGCTAGGATTGGAGCGTTGTTTAAGGTACAAGGACCGACACTATGGTAGCTACTATATATAAACATATTCGGAGTAGATTAGTAGTTTTCTACGTACGTATCAGCTATTCAACACAGTTGTAGTTGTTTTTTTTTTTTCTTTCTAAGTTAAATTTTTTATTGATCACAAGCATGAAAATCGAGGTATTGGAGCTTCTGAAAAACAATTATGCAGCAAGAAACATTCCCAAAGGGGTGTTCCTACTACCACTCACTCTTCTGGTGGTGGTGATACTGCTTCTGTTCACAAACTTAAACAAGTCATATTCTTATCTATATGGAGGCAGTGTGGAAAGCACAGAAAACTTTAGCTGCAACATATTTTCAGGAAATTGGGTGCCTTATTCCAAAGGGCCATACTACAGTAATGAAAGCTGCCCTTTCATAACGTACAAGCAAAACTGCTTCATGCATGGGAGACCCGACAGAGAGTTCCTAAAATGGAGATGGAAACCTGACGAATGTGAGCTTCCACTGTTTGATGCCAAACAGTTTCTGAAGCTTGTTCGGGGAAAGTCCATGGCATTTGTTGGAGACTCAATTGGGAGAAACCAGATGGAGTCGTTGTTGTGTCTCCTAAATAGTGTAAGTATATCTTATCAACAATACCTTTTTGCTTTTTTGACTAAATGAAATACTAATAATATATCTTTTAAACCCTTTCAAAAAAAAAACATCCTATTTCAAATTATTTTATTTTATTAACTAAAATTTATTAAAAAATCACAAATTTATACAAATATATTTAAAGAAAGAGTGTTCTGTTCCAATATGCATGGATCCGGTTCCTTTAATTTGCTGTCTAATTAACTTCGAGATGGCAATTCAATAAAATGATTATTTTTAAAGGTGAAATACTACCTAGCTTAATTTACCTTTTAATTCCAATATTATTAACTGGTTGAAATGAAAGGGAAACCAAAAGAATTTTAATTGTGATATTTTACTGGGAACTGGTTTGAATTTTAGGATTATTCTTTTATAAACTAAAATATGTCAATTCACGTGGTATGCTTTTTTACACCCTATCTAATTTACTCTCCATTCAGGGTAAAACTGAGAGACAAACACGACTATATATTTCTCGTTCTTACTAATAAAAGAGGAGAAAAAAGATTTAAGATGTAAGTGTTTTGAAAAAGACTTTATCTATAAGGTTATATTTTACATTTATATTTTCTGAATAATAGTGAAAAGAAATATAAAAAGCTTCAGCCATGAGCCAACTTACAGCCTATCTATCTACAAGTCTGAGTATACAAGAAGAATCAATGTCGTTATAGGAGTTTTATAGATTAATTTAGCCAGCTGAATTAATTCGTACATATAAATAAATTGCAATTTAAAATTAAAATTATAACATATTTAAGGACTATTTGGCATATTTACCCTTTAATCATGCTGCAAATACGTATGTTGGGGATCCAATGTTTTTGGCCAATTGCATGATCATTCCAACTAAATTTTCTGCAAAACTACTATTATTTGAGGTTGCTCGTCCTGAAGACATTACAGCCAGATATACATCAAACGACGACAAATATTTCAAATGGTGGTACTATGCTGATTATAAGTTCACTGTTACAATATTATGGTCCCCCTTTCTAGTCAAATCAAGTCAAACATACCTCAACGACACTTCTTTCTCCAACGCCGAGAACCTATACGTGGATGAAGCAGACAAAGCTTGGGCCAGCCACATTGAAAATTTCGACTACATTATTTTCTCAGGAGGACAGTGGTTCTTCCGACCCTTGACATTCTACGAAAACGGCCATGTAGTAGGGTGTCAAAAGTGCCATAACCTGATGGAAGACCCTCTAAACTTGTACGGATACAGACACGCATTCCGAACAGCTTTTAGAACCGTTATAAACCTTAAAGGGTTCAAGGGGGTGGTGTTTATGGTGACTCATTCGCCGAATCATTTTGAGAATGGGGAGTGGAATAAAGGAGGGGGTTGTAATAGAACACTGCCTGTTACAAAGGAAGAAAGTGCGTTTTTGCGTCCTTATGGTTTGGATGAACTTTATCAGACACAAGTGGAGGAATTCACAGCTGCAGAGAAGGAAGCGAGAGAGAAAGGTTTGCGGTTTGGGTTGATGAATATAACTGGCGTGATGCTTATGAGGCCTGATGGACATCCTCATAAATATGGCCACAATTTGGATAGAAATGTGAGCATCAACGATTGCGTTCATTGGTGCATGCCTGGCCCTGTTGATACGTGGAATGAGTTTTTGCTCCATATGATGAAAAAGGAAAGGTTGTAATTAAACCTTTTTCTGAATATAACTTGATAATACATGTGTTTGGGTGAGTGTGTGATGTAAATAATTTTATATTGTAAAATTTATTTTGATAAAATAAATAAATTGAAAGTGAAATGATTTATAAGGGAAATTTTATCATTCTGAATCAATTTTCTAAATTTGCTATAATAATGAGTGATCCACATTTTCAAGTGTTGGGGATGATTTGGATGCCCATAAGGCTAAACACTTGATTAAAGGGAAAGCCCATGGCCCATGTGGATGTCCATGCGGTACAAAATTCCGAGTTTGAACCCTCGATATCAATTGGCCTCACTAGATTTTTCCTTTTTCGTTTTCTGCATGCAATTAACTTCCCTCTTTAAGTAGATATAAAACGTAAAAAATTAGCTAAAGTTCATACAATCCACTCTCAATTACTTGTTGGAAACGCAAAATCGAGGAAGTTCGATAATAGAACAACACACGCACGGTGTAACATCTTATTTTAGAAAGAAGAAAAAAGTGGAGCAAGTGGCTTGCTACATTGTTGGGCCGCTTGGCCTAAAAATCACTTAACCCAAAGTCACTAAACTCAGGAGTCTTCAGCCCCAATGCACCCTACATGACAGCCCTTGCTACACACCCCTTTCCTCCTCTTCTCACCCTTTATTTTTGTGAAATTCGTATTGTACCCCCTCTTTACACCTCCTCCCATTATTCTCCCCCCATTTTCCAGGCACCCCTCAATTATTTTATTAATTTAATAAAAAATTATTTTTCAACTAATTAGAAATTATGATAGGTCTAACTTTTTAATGTGATTATTGTAAAAATCAATCAACTTATCATACGTGTTAATTTGTCTATGCATTGACTGTGTAAAAAAAAATTACACCATCAAAACATACAATACTTTACATATCCTTATCTCTAGTTTTCTTATAAATATAAATATTAAAGTATCAAATGGGAACTATAAATATAAATCATTTAGATATAATTTAATTTATAGTTTTAAGATTAAAAGGAAAATACAAATGATTTTTTGAAGTGGTCAATAACATGGGCCCATCATGAAAGATATCTGTGAGTGGATAGGCATACAAAAGTGCTAAATTGAAAAAGTAAAATATTATAGAGTTTTGATTAAGCCAATTAATTAATAGAAGTATTAGTAATATATTTTTAACATACTCTTTTAAACACAAATTTAGTATTGATTAAAATTATTAGAAATATAACATTTATGAGTATAAAATGTCACATTTTATTTAATGAGTCTCACAATAATTTTGTATTTCTCGATAAATGGTAACTGTTAATAAAAAATTTATTAAAAGCGGTATAACCTAATTTCATTTCTCAAGAGTTCCTTTGGTATAGAAATGGGATCTCATTATGTAGATTCAAATAGCTCTGTTTCCTTGGGTAAGGTTTAACTCTTCCCAAGTGTTTTGTTACTATTCTTATTAATGATATATTATTAGGTGTGTGGTTTAAGTGCTGTTGGGATTGAGGTGTCAACATAGTTGAAATGTCTTCCCTAATAGCTTTTCCTCCTCACGTCTTCCTTTTCGCTTAAAAAAACAGTATATTAAAAAATATTACTATCATTCCTCTTAATTAAAACATGAGAGATATTTTAAAAGATTCACACAGTTATAAGAGCACAAATAGTAAATCTATTGCCAAAATCTCCCCTTATTTTAGTTGAAAAATATGACAATGACAAATTGAAAAGAAGAAGGATGAATTTGATTTTGGATTGGATATATTTCAACAATGGCTGAATTTTTTTCCCTTGTTTTAGTATAAAAACGTATGAATTAAGCTGTAATTGTCTTTGATATTTAATTTGTGGGCATGACCTTTACTTGGGGGGGAAAAAATACAGAAAGACTTCGAAAGCACCCCAAAGAAAAAGCGCGTTTTTTTTTTCAATCAATAGAATAAAGCAAATTGGTGCTTCTTTGTCTGCATTACAATTAGAAAATAGAGTAATGAGTTGGAAATGAGATCACTTTTGAATTGATAATATAAAGATTCCTTTGGTAAAGAAACGGCATAATAAATCATTAAAATTAAGTGTTGCGTACCAAAAGGGAACTTGACCCACATACTAAAATTTTATTTCGTGGAAAAGGAAGCAACAAACCCCGTCCAGACATGAAAAGTTGGCTTTGGTGTGATACGTAATAGTGTTACTGTACAAAACCAAATGCCATTAGGAGCATGTATCTTCATTCAATCAATATCGATCCACTGAAAATTAATTGCATAATATGTTGGCCCGCATACGTACTCTTCTACCTTTTCAAAAGTAGCAAAAAGTCATATCTAGACTACTTATTTTCCCAATTTACATGAGAGATAAACACATGATCTTTATCCCATTGCAACAAACCAGATCAGGGCATGCGAATTGTCGTTGTAAAATGTCATTTTCTTTCTCCTTACCAAACTTATTTTTAGTTCATACTGTAAGCTTGTTTTTGCTTGACCAAAAAGCGTGTACTCCTCCTCAATTTTAATTTGTTCCAAGGATTTTTCTTCTTCTCAAGTTTAATTTTTCATACATTGCAGATACTACACTATCAACTAATTGAAATTATTTTAGATATGATTTTTAAAATAAACAAAAGTCAATAATATAACCATAAATAACAGTAAATGATTAGATGAGAGTATACAAATCTTTTACATTATCAGCATTTTAATCAAATTAATCTCTTTTACAAATTGTAAAACATAAATATTATTTTATCATATTCTAACCGAATTATTTGTCTATTTTTAAGTCTTACTCAAATTTGAGAGATTAAAAATATATTTAAGCAATTTTATTTTTTTGTACATTCTTTGAATGATCATGTATTTTTTAGTTGATTTACATTTGCATATTTTTGCACTCATTGCTTTTGTATTGATTAAAATCAGAGTAGTACAATATAAGGCTAAGAAATTGACACGAAATATTACGAATTTTAATTGACCAAACAGAGAGGAGTGGTTTTAACTTTTAAGAAAGGCAGAAAAATCGTATAGGAGATGTAATGATAGAATCTCACGTCAATTCCAACAGATCGATTTCATATTAATAACTTTTAAGTTGGGAATGTGCATGCGGCTGATTGATATAAGTTTATCTATATTTTTATTTGATTTAAAATTTGACAAATTATTTATTTGAAATCAAAATCGATTTGATTAATCACCGAACAGATAGATTAACAAACACAAGATTATTTGAAGTTTATTAAACTCTCAAGTTCTAAGTAAATAGCTGTATTAAGCACTCGAAAAGAGAATTTGTGAGGCATAATAACCTTATGGGACTTAAACAACCAACTTGTATGTTAAAATAAAAAGAGAACTCTGCTCTGTTTTCCTTCAATACATTAAACAACCAACTT
This sequence comes from Glycine tomentella, assembly GCA_007407185.1. NCBI lineage: Eukaryota > Viridiplantae > Streptophyta > Magnoliopsida > Fabales > Fabaceae > Glycine > Glycine tomentella. The sequence goes on from PYAF01004229.1 coordinate 1,444,354, forward strand.
GCATGTTTATAAACTGACATTATGCTTTAGAACCAACCACGAGGGTGGGTATTAAAATTCTAGATCAATTGAAAATCAGATATATGTATGGCTAACATCAGAATACAGTGAGTTAGGAGAACCCAACCAAATGGCAGATCCAAATAGCATATCATAGCACTTTTATATAACTTGTGTAAACAATGAATAAATATTCTGTCTTGCAACTACTTTCACGAACATCTTGTTTGCTATATCTTTTTCGAGCGAACGTCCATTGATTTCTTCATAGCTTCACCAGTACATATCCTTTTGAACCTTTGTACATCCTATATATATATATATATATATATATATATATATATATATATATATATATATGTGGCACACTGTACACAAATAGGAGAATGCACCATTGCATTAAGCCATTGACGTCTGAAAGCAAACTTAGTATTCGACATGCCTTTAGTCTTGTTCTTGAATTAATTATTTTAGGGAAACTAATAGGAAAGAGAAAAAGCAATACCTTTTAGCTAGTAAGATCTTTGAGCTACCTTACTTTTTAAAATAGAATACTAGAAGAATTTCACTAGAACAGGTTTCTTCTTTCTTGCATGCATATATATTATGCAACAAGTACATACATCCCTTTTCGACTACCTTTTAACACTTTGCAAGCGACCTATCTGGATTGGCCCCACGTTGAAGACATTTTGGCACTGCATGATGATAACTTAGACTAACTGCAGTGGATAAATAAAAATGGATTTGTAGTTAAGTAATATATTACAATTACATTAAAAAGAGAAAGATATTTTTTTTACCAAATGAAAAGTAATTATAATAAAAATTAAACTGTCATATTATATTAGAGTAAAAAAGTTCAAATCTTAAAAAGAAATAGACATACCTAAAAATGCTTTGATCTCTATAAATTCTTTTTAGTTAATTAATTCTTCTGTCTTGTAAAATAATTTGCATATAAAAAATTAAGAATTTTCTTTTCTTTTGATACAATTATTTATTCAAAATTCGAATACATTAAACTATGTTTATTATAATTTTAATTATCTAAAGAAGCAACTAGCCACTGGCTAGTACTTCACAAACACTCTCTCTCTCTCTCTCTCTCTCTCTCTCTCTCTCTCTCTCATGTGACATTAATTAAGTAACTTTGCAAGAAAATAAAGATGATGGGCTAAGCTTTCTAATTGTACAGTACCCTCAGACGATATCCTCTTTTTTCTTTAGTGTTGACAAGGCACTTTATACCCCACCTAAGTATAGTTTTTGGCGCGTACCACATGGATTTTATGCCATGGTTTATGATTGTGCTAACTAACAAACACTTTTCACTTTATATATCTCCCTATATGTAAAAGCACTTCCATAATACTAATATTTCCTCCCTCAACGCCAACCAAAACCTTCTCAGTTAAGAATAACTCTCTCTCCCTCTCTCTGAAATGGCCGAGGAATCTCAAGGGATTAAGCTGTTTGGTGCAATGATTACATTGAACCGTGGGGAAGTAAACAAAGGAGAAAAGGGAAGCGAATATGAGAGGGTGGAGAAGAGAGCAGAGAAGATAATACCCTGCCCGAGATGCAAGAGCATGGAAACTAAGTTCTGTTACTTCAATAACTACAACGTTAATCAGCCAAGGCATTTCTGCAAGAGCTGCCAGAGGTACTGGACGGCTGGTGGGGCCCTCCGAAACGTCGCAGTCGGCGCCGGTCGCCGGAAGGTTAAGTCACCGTGCCATGGAGCCGGTGTCTATGAAATTACTTCTGAAGATGAAAACAAGTTTGAGATGGATCAGGGACACGTTGCCATGCCCAACACTGATTTCCGGCAGATTTTTCAGCCCAAGCGGCAGAGGATCACCTCAGGTTCGTGGTTACCTTCTCATGCTCTTTTTTACCTGTGTTTTGTTTGCTCAAATATTCTTGGTTTATTTACCTTTTCATAAATGTAGTTTTGCAATAATTTTCCTTTAAAACATGCATTTCATCTTTAGCTCATATAAACTTATGCATTTAATTATAGTGATAAAATAAGTATAAGATATAAATACTAAAATATCATATTCCTTTTATATAATATAGTTATAAATGAATGTTATGCATCTTATTTAATTTACATTCAATTTAAACGACATTACGTGACTCTTCAGAGTAACATAAAAAGAATAAAAGTTACATAATAAAATACTTTAAATTCTAGAAACTAAAAATTGATACAACACTGAAAAATTAAAACAATATTCTCTTTTATCTCATTGGAGAAATAATTATATTTGGACAACCGAATAAATTTTTCAATATTTATTTCAACTTACTATACCATGATTATCTTATCTCCCTTCTATCTTTCTCTCAAAGTATACTACTAGATGTTCATGCATCATTATCTACCTTTTAGATAGAATGAAATTGGTGAATCTTTATTTAGTTTACTTTATTTACATATTAAATGTGTATATATTAGACGAGGGCTCTTGTAATTAGAATTATAAATCTTAAACTAATGAATTATATTTCAATATTTAATATTAAAAGGATATATATTCTTTAAATAATTATTTAATTATTAACTAGTTTTTAATATTAATCATTCATATATAAATAATTAACTTTTTTATGGGGTTTCTCTTTCTCCTATAAATAAATAAGTTAAATTTATATTTTTCGTATAAAAGAGAGTTCTCACACTCCTTCAAAGACTATTAAAATGGAATTTTTCCCCCTTGAAATGAGTTTTGAACCGTTAATTAGTCTTGAGCTATTTTTTTATTGCACGGTCCAAAATATCTTAAAAGAAATGTTTGTTTGTGAAGCTCATCATCAATTGGAATTATCATGAACAAGAAAAGACTTCAGCAACGTACGAGGGACCAAAGCGTGTCTTGAGAAATTATGATGTGAACACCTAAAAAATGCCGCGGCTAATCAATATCGATGATGTTCGACTATGAGAAGACGTGAGATATATACCGAGATTAGTTTTTTCCTCGAAATTCAAGTCCATTGTCCATAAGCAGGTTAATTTTAAGGCATGAATATGGATTGCAGATAATTGGTTAAGTGGGTTTTACACATTAGCTGTGACATGATTGCGATCCACGAAATTGATGTATGCATATGCAGATATAGATGAAATATTGGTCAAAGGACAAAGATATATGGAATTGAAAAAGTAAACATCAAAACATGAATATTTGAGTGCAAATTGTCGTTTAAGCATTATATTTATTCCACCTTTTTCTCTCGTCTTCAATAATTACGGAGTCGACTCCAGTCTTCTACGTAGTCTGGTTGTTCTAGAGGCCGGCCGGCCAATAAACCTTACCAAATCAATTTTCAAGAAAGAATTTCCAATTTGGGAAGAACAAAATTAACGAAGATTCCAATATTATACTTTATAACTAGCTATGACGTAAAACTGGGAATTTTTTCTTTTTATCGAAAAATATGCATCATATTGAAAAGGGCATTTCATCTTTATTTTTTTTTTTATAATTTTAAATATTTAATGAGATTCGTTTTGTGATTTGATAGCATGCGTTAATGATATATTATATAAAATTGTGTTTTTTAAGGATAAACTACATCAACAAAAGTTTATCCTAAAAAAATATTATAGAGTTGATCGATCTTAAAAAAATATATAAGAAATTATTAAGATCGATAATTGATTCGATATTTAAGTCCCTCAATTAAGAGTTGAGTTTAATCTTCAGCTCGAATGAAATACTAATTAGAACTATCTTTTTATAAATAAATAAAAGGGCCCATCCATTAGAAGGAAAATTACGTCTGGTTATAAAAAAATTAGTTGTAGTTGAGGTTGAAGTTGTCTTTTTCTTTTTCTTTTCTTTGAATAAAGATCATTGCATCAACAACCATTAAAGTCCATTTGTATAATTAAGCTATGTACTTAACCGTCGACATCTTAGAGTTTAATTAATTTAGGTTGCGTTTAGCTTAGTCGTTTCTTCTTGGTTTGCTGTCGATTACTTATACAGAAAGCATATACTTACTTTATATTTACTTAATAATGCTTTAGCTGATTAGATGCATGAGTTTATAAAATTGGCGCCGTCATTTTAATTTTTTTTCTTCTTGTAATTCTTTCCGGAATCACATTCATTTATCTAATTAATGAGGACAAAACATATAAAAGATATAAGATAAAACTGTTTGAAATGGAATATAATGTTAAGTTACATGTTCTCTTATGTTAAATTGGAATCTTAAATCATTTTTTTTGGATCCTATAATGTGGTATAAGATTGGAGATCTCTAATTATGTATTTCATTTTTCTTTAATAATATATCTCATTTTAAAATCTTAATGAGAAAAAGAAAAAATATTATTTTTTTAAGTGCAGATCTTCAAGACTCTTTTTTAAAAATTTATTCTTTATTTTAGGAGATTTTTTCAATTTTTTATTAAAAAATATACTGAAAATTAAATCTTAAACTCAAGATCTATCACATGTTTTTTTTGATTGGTGATCACATCATTCATGTCATGAGTCATTACTCGTTAGACATATACTATACAAGCTTCAAATTCTTGTGAATAAAAGTCGGTATACAAAATAATAATTTTTTTATCAAAAGATATAATGAAAATCAGAACTTAAACTCAAGATCTACCACATATTTTTTTTTAGTTGGTGATCACATTATATATGTGAAATTTTAGATATACTTTATCTTGATTTTTTATATCTTTTAATCGAATAAAAAAATATGAACTTAAAACATTTAATAAAATAAGTTCAAATAATATACTTCTCGTCCAATCAATTTAAATATGTTAACTTTTTTATTTTTTGTAATTTCCAATTCTTAATACTATTCCAACACATGTAAATCTAGTTAATGAATTTTGGGAAAGTTTTAAAATGATTATTATTAATGGGTAAAAAATAAAATTAAGAATGATTACTAAGTGAAAATTTTAATATCAGAAAAATATAAAAATCATAAAAAATTTGATAAAAAATGAAAAATTGTACCACATGAACCTAAATGTTTTTTATTGTTTTTTTTAATTTTCAGTTATAGTTTTATCTTTATTTCTTGATTGAAAACAAACCCATAATTAGATTAGAATTACGATGTGTTTCCATTTGTCAAATTTTAATTAACTTAAACAATTCAAAATAAAATATAAAATTAGAACTATTTTATAAAATGCATAATTTAATAGTTAATTAATAATATTAAGATATAATACAAGTATTTTTTACAAAATGCAGTGAATCCTTGTAAGCATGCAATCCAATAATGCAAAAATAAGAATAACTACATGAAGGAAAGACATAAATGAGATTAAATAACTATACGAAGAAAAGACTGCCAGGTATCACAATGGAGCGAATCTTTGTAAGCAAGCAATCCAAAAAAAGAAAAGAAAAATAATTAGTTTGTAGAAAACTGAAAAAGAGATTGTAATTTTTCCCAATTACAAACTTAATCACACAATTATAGTTTTTCCCAATTACATAAAGAAAACAAGTTTTTGTTACGTATATTTAGCATAATATATATTTAATACACAACAAAAACAAATTTTAGTTGTACATCTGATGCATACACAATATAAACTTTTTTCCATTAATTGTGTATCATGGTGGGTATATGCAACAAAAACTTGTTTCCATGATATAGCATAGGGTTTGAAACGATAATACAACACTAAACATGCATGTTTATGTTGTAGGGAGCAATTTTGTCAAAATAAATAATGCCAATGTCTTGGGAGGTTTGAATAACAATGAGGTAGGTGGTAATAGTAGCTAGGGCCCTTAAACCCTTTTCCACTGCACGTTCCAGTATCTATCGCTCGAGTTACACTGCAGGGATATCCAACATGGTTTTGTAGAGTTCTCTTATGACATGACCATCGAATCACTCAGGCCCAAATATGCAACGAACTTTTGTGTACCCAATGAGATCCACACATTAACTAACAGTATGATACTATTAAACGGGTATATATAGTCATAACATTTATATTAATAGTTTATTTTATTGAACTTAATATAATATAATATACATAAAGATATTTTACATTATTATTTAATCATGATTTGTAAATGTATATGATAATATATTATTAGTTTTTACAATAATTATTTTAAAAACAAATTTAAGATTAATTGGTTTACAATAACACTATATTAAAATTAAACTATTTTAATTATAAAAAAAAATATATATATATATATATGATTTTTTTTACAATAAATTTATCAGAAGTCATATTAAATGATAATATTAGAATCGCTTATTATTTCTAATTTTTGTTCTATAGGGCTGAAATAAGTTTAGATGGTCCAAAAGGAATGGAGTTGAAACAGCCGGAGATTAGTAATAAAAACTCCACCAAATACGAAAATGAGAGAGTTGTACAAGTCAGAGGATCCTTCCATAGACTTCTAAAGTCTAGAAAAACTCCCCCCAAAGGCACAAGCTCATACATTATTAAAAGTCACATCTTGATCCTAATTATAAAATGGGAAAAGGAAATTAAAAGATTGAGCCCTAGATCCTTAAATAGATAATTAATTAATAACAAAAAAGGGATAGCAATATGTTCCCTTTAATGTATTTTGTTTAGGTTGTTCAAACGATGAGGGTGCCATCTTCATTGATTCCAAGCTCCTTGAGGAGGTCCATGCAGCCGGGGAGACGATCCTTCTTGAGGAAACCAAGAGGGTTGGCCTGGCGAAGAGGGGACGCAATTCCATTGTTTTTGGTGATGCTGATCCTTGCAGCTTGCTGAAGGTGAGATTCTTGGTCAACCTCAGAGCAATCTGCCCTTGGACTCTTCACCAGGGTAACCTCACACGTGTCTTCCTCGTGGTCTCCTTCCACCTCCACTTTGTATGACCCTGATGCATCTGTCACTGCCTCTTTGCTGAAGGTCACGTTCCTCGCATTATCAACTTGTGAACACGCCACGCGCACGGTAGCACCTTCAATATTGCACCATATTCAACATTAGTATTTCTTAATCGTATATAAAAGCAAGTGTGCACTTATATGGTTTGTCTGGAATTCTTCAATCATAAAAGTGTGACACGTTATTAGATTGTATTAGCAACCATAAACTGAATACATGTTTATACAAGTGCTTAAGAGTTCGATACAAACTCCCATCATTTTTTTTATAGATGTAGGTTCAAATCCTCCTGACATCATGTTTAAAGACTAGTTGAATATTTGTTACTAAGTGAAATTTCCTTAAATCTTTTAGATAGACTTTAGTAGGTGGTTTTAATATGTCATTGGAATCTTATTCGATAATATTAGGGTTTTTTTTTTTATTCTATCACTTTTGTTAAAAAAAAAAACTAGCAACGACAATTTAAAATTGGCCTATGCATGGTGACAATTTTACACCATATTAAGTCGTATGTGTGTCGTACAAAATGCAGTTTAAATTATACAGAATTCATGTGTCACATGTGTGCATTGGTATGAAACAAGTACCTTCAAGGAACTCGGACATCTTGGTGAGGAATTGGACGCGACACGTGTCACAGTAAACGGTGCCCTCCACCATGAAGCGGTCTTGGGCAAAAGCGGAGCCTAGGAAGGATAAGAAGCAAAGGGTGGAGGCAACGATGATGATTGTAGTTTTTGCCATTGTAAATACTGCTTGCTTGCTGGTTAATGAATTTGGATGAGGGTTTGGTTCAAAGGAGAATGTACTGCTGTGTCTAAGGAAGACAGGATTGCGTTTTTATAAAAATATGGGTCAGTTTAATGTGTGAGGTTCTCATTCATCCCTTTATTTGTTGATGGTTGAAATTGTTCTTTTGGCCCACTTTTTTCGCTCCTTCTTTTTTATACTCCCGGGCTAATTTGAGATTGCATTGTCAATTGGGCAATCAGAACCACAAAAGTGAGATACATAGTTTGTTACGAAGAACGATTAAATAGGAGGATGGATGGCCACCATGCCTCCATTGCTCATTCCTATAACAACACCGATCATATTGTCATAGAGTCCTAATTTCTAAATAATTAAGTGATGCATTTTTACGCAATACACATATCTATATTTAGATTTGACATCAACATGTAAAGTCAGGCATTTTCTTCCCTCCATCCATATAATTTACAGTCTAAAAAAAGCAATAAATATAAAAAGAAAAAAAAAACAGATTATTTTTTGAGAAATGCATACACATGGTAAACAATCCCAGAGATATAATTATTTTATTTTAAAAAGTTCTTTAATTTTGGTAGGAACTAATGTAACTATTATATTTGTTATATAATCCAAAGTTCTTCATACATTTATAAATATTGCAAATATTTTACTGATTATTTGATGTTTGGTGCTATATGTTTAATACTTACACTGTTATCATGTGTTTCAGTGTTTAATTGTTTTTTCCCTTCCTTTTTTTTTTTTTTAATCTCAATAACCTTTGACATTACTTTTAATTGTGAACAAGATGAAGATTTATTATAAAAGATGATTCAAGACTCAAGTTGTGATTATACACAAGATCTGACCATGTTATGCGCTTAACTGAGGAGTCCAAGAACTTAGATGGCAATAGACCAACTTTAAATTAGAACGAGAATAGAATGAATGGCATAAGATACAAGAGATGAACAAGCTTTGAAGATGTCAATATAGATAAAGGTAGAGGTAAAGGTTCTGTTTGCAGTTGAAGCAGAGGCAAAGGAAGGTAGTCTCCAAACAAAGCTACAGGGGAGCATTTTAAGCGTTACAATAAACAACAACAATAACAAAGCCTTATCCCAGTTATGTCTGTTATGTTCCAGATTCGAAAAATAAATTGTTAAGTGTAGTCCAATTTCAAGAAAGAGGATTAACTTATAAAACTGGGGAAATGTTGTACCACCGAACTCGAGGAGTGATTATACAAACAAAAATGAAAACACATTGGATGTTTGTGTTGCTGGCCTAGCTAGTGTGTAATTGAGGCCTTAACACTCCTGCAAAGATAGTTCACAATTGTGGCACCGTGGATTTAAATTTTGAAAGTACATATTGTGATTGTGTTAGTGCAACGCATCAAAATTAAATTGGTGAAGTGCTCGTGGTTTTTGTTGCAGAGGCAGTTAGAGAGGGTGGCGTCGTTGTTGATGAAGTCGTAGACGAGGTAGATGTGGTCGCCGGAAACGGAGGCGCCGAGGAGCTTGGTGTTGCTAATGTGGTGGCTGCGACAGATGATAGAGAGGAGTTGCTGGAGTTGTGCTGTAGGAGGTGGATAATCATATTTTGTTTTTATAAACTCATTTTTAAATGTGTTATATTATTTAATAAATGGTTAATTATATCAGTTAATGTTAAAAATTAACAGAATGAGCAAAATTGTAAAGTTTGAAAATTAAATATTACAATAACATTTTAGGGGATTAAAATTAAAATTTTATAAAAATAAAAGGATGAAAATTATATTTTAACCTATTTAGCGTAATCTTTCTTATTCTTTTAAGAAAACATTTGTAACTACTTTGATTTGGCAGGTCAATTGTTACTCTTAGATGGATAAAGCCACATTACTGGTTGAAGTTATTAGCCAAGTGAAGGAATCGAAAGAATAATGCAGCGGAGGCAAGCATAGGTTTTCTAATCCCAATCAATTATGGTGAAGTAAAAGTTGAACCATATGAAGATGAAGGAGGAATTAGATCGATGTCTTCCTGGGCATCTGTCTGCGTGTGATGACCCACCTGAGCTGCTATCTGAGCTAATACAAAATCTTGAGTCCCTTCAACTACACTTGCTGAATCAACCTTCGGGAGACAGAGTGAAGAAAGCATTTGTCAATAAATGCTGCAAAGAATCTTGTGCATGTTGATGCCAACCATTTGCTTTGTTAATAAAGTACTGCATTAATAAAATGTTATATAGTTGTCTGTTTGTCCGAGATTGTGTAGATAGCTGGGTTGCTTTTTTAATTCTGCAGGCAAAATATAATGTACTGAATTCCAAAAATGTTTTATGTTGATGTTATTGCCTCAGTCATTGCTATTTGTCAGTAACTCGGTATCATCTTAATTAATCTAAGATGGGACTATGGAAATATGCAAATCAGTTGTAAATCTGTTATTGATAGGGTAACAAGTGGGTTTGGGTAGAAAGAAATTTTAAAAGAAAAAACAATTACTTCAATTAAACAAAGTATTTATTGTAATTTTTTAAAATAAGCAGAAGTTAAAATAAACAAAAAAATTGCTTATTTTGAAAAGATACTTAAGAGTTACTTTTCAAATTGCAAAAGCGAAATTGTAGAAACATGAAGATTCATGCAAATTTAAAATTTAAAAAGAAATTGTTTGTCACTCTTCAACAAAGCACCAGTGGTCTAGTGGTAGAATAGTACCCTGCCACGGTACAGACCCGGGTTCGATTCCCGGCTGGTGCAATTTTACTTTTTTGTATTTTTATCCAATGTTGTTGTCTCTTTAGATTTACAAAGACAAAAAAAAAAAAAAAAAAAATCTGGTTTCGGATATTTGTGTGTTGAATGGTCGTCATATAATTTAATCTACTGTTTTATTTGGCAGTCATTTTGTTGGTCAAAAACCATCAAATAAAAATCTTCCAATTTTGAAGAAATTGTTATTTTATGTGCAGATTAGGCTTAAGTTGGCAAAATTAAACACGGATATCAAAAAACAAAATCGGGAAGAACTACAAAGAAAGCAGAAGGAAATTTCCTGAATTGTTTGAATGACTCGTGGATCATTTGACCATGGCATTAGCCAAACACTTAAAAAAGATACATAGCAGATCAGCTAGCCATGAATGATACTTTGAACACGTGGTGGACTATTAAGAAGTTCAAACTAACCGTAGTATAGAAGAACCTTCGTGCATTGGGCTTAGAAGTTAAGAAACAATAAAAAGTGTCACATGATGGGGATCTTAGGACTTACAATAATCCAAAATCCTGCCTCCAAATTAAGGAATATGCACATTGAAGGATTGCACGCAGACCTTGCCCTTGTGGTGGGTCTTTTACACTGTTTTCTGTTTTTTTTTTTTTTTTTTTTTTTGTCTTTCTCAGTCTCAAGAGCCATCATTGGATAAAATTGCAACCAAGACCCATCATGTCATCAACCTATCAACTTCTTTTATCCCTTTGGTGGCAGTGCACTTGGTGCTTGTTGCTCAAAACCTTTCCACCTTTTTAAACTAAAGAATTTTCATTAGTGGGGCGCCCATTTTGACTCCCACATTCTTCATTATGCACATGTGTGAGGACAAATCTCTAAATGGTATATGTCCCAACTTGAGTCTCCCACGTGTGATGACAAATCCCTGTTCAGGTTTTGCCGTGATATGAAATTATGAATCCATCTGGTGCTCTGATTGATGCAAGGAGGTCTAACAGCCACATATTTATAATCCGTGAACCTTGATTTGATCTAACTTCTACGTTTGATATGGAGTTGCATTAACCAATAAGAATGTGCCGGATAAATTAGCTTACAGAAGAAATTTAACTGTTTTTATGGATGGAAAAAGTAAAAAGGACAAAAGCTTTCTCACTTGTTCCCATTTTATAATTTATTTTTGGGTTAAAAAATACCGTAGCCACATATTTATACTTTTCATCCTTAATTAAACTTTACACTATTTGTTTCTGATGATGTCTTATTTGTAACTCTTACATATCCTTTTCTTGTGTTGTTTCTTTCCTTTTTTATAAAAAAATATATTTCAAAAAGGTTAATGTTTCACATTGTTTGGTTTAGCTTAACTTCAAGTGTTTATGTATAAACATGTTTCAAAAACTTTCGAACCATGTTTTAAGAACTTTCAAACAAGCATATAATAGATATAATTTTACACCCATGACATTGGGTCAAATGGGCACCGTGCAATGTAGTAGGGCTAGTAGAGTTACTCGATAATACTCTTACTAATGTTTTTTTTTTTGGTTACACTCTTACTAATATTTCTATCCTTTTAATTAAAGTCTCTATCATATAAATATCATAAAAAAAATCTTAGTAATACATGATACTTTTATCTATATCGTTTTGTGAATTACTGTATTCAATTGTTTCCAAAATACTAAACATAGCTTTATTTTTAATCTCTACATGATCAGGGGAAGAAACAAAACTGAAAAGTGGAAAACTTCTACTTGGTTTGGTTGGTAGGAGAAATGTCTTTGGTTTTGTAGGAATCATATATTGAAAAACTTAATTTTTCATATTTGACATGCATTTTAAAAAAATAACAATTATGAAAAATGAGGATTCTTTTTTTAATCAATTACACATGAAAAATTTTACATGGAGATGTGAGAATCTTATTTTTCTCGTTTATTTTTCTTTTATTATAATAAAAATATCATATTATTTTTTATTAGTAAAAATATCTGTAATTCTTTTTTAAAAAATTTATCTAAAGATTCTTATTGATCAAATGAACAAACAAATTTAATTCATTATAAACATAATTATCAAGAATTATGATTTTCAGAAAAGAAAAAAAAAAATCCCTACCAAACGTCACTTCTACCACTATCTGGTTTAAATCAAACAATATTAATTAAAATTAATAATAAGGTAGTGTGTGTGACACGAGTTCGTGGTCTTCTCGTTGTAGTGTTCATGCCACGAAATCTATCGTCTATCTTTGGCCAATGGCCAGTATTGATGGAAAGCGTGTCTGAAGAAATTAAGATTTACCTCAATCATCGAAGACTAGCTTCATTGAGAATACCATGCAATATGCATCAGCATCTTGCTCACCGTATGTATACATCCTCACGTGCGCAACAAGTTGACACATGGCACATGAACATAATCAGATTTTGGAATTTTGTTTAACTTCACTAAAACGTATGTACAGCTCCGAGCAAAAGATTCCTCTTCGTATAAAATTAAAGTTGTAATTTTGTAAACTAGCCTCAATTCCTTGGGAGGAGATCACACGACTTAGAATATCAAAATCGTAATTCTTATAACAAAATTGCATAACTGGAAGAAAAATAAAATAGTCGCGTTAAGTACTAGTAGTTCAAAATAAACCGAATACGCGAAAAATCACTTGTGTGTTAGTTTTCTTGTGATTGTTACTTGTTGACTTGAGAAGAATTTGACTAAAAACGCTAAAAAATAAAATAAAACAATTTAACTAATAACGCTGTTGACGCAATTTAACTTTGCTTGCAAAACACATTCGCGCACACGCACACAGTAGTATTAGATTCCAACATCTGCGCACATTTGGAACTGTAACCATATTGTGCAAGCTAGACATTAATTTCGATTCTTGGAATAAGAAACAAATGTTTATGGTGATACGTAAGTTCTGGGAGTGGCACACATCATATTTGCACTGTCACACACACACAGCCAAAATCAAAACGAAAATGTAACTGCTAAGGATGAATGAGGTGCTTCCTTCACACGTGGGAAACTTCAGGCCTGCAATTCACGAATGGATAATTACTTGTAGTGGACTCCAACATGGATATGCCACAGCCATCAAAATCTCAAATATATCTCTTTCTCCCCACCCAAAGAAGTCTATACCAATGTTTATTACTGTTAACTTAATAACCTTATTTTGTAGGTCTAAATTGGTGATGACTTTGCATACGAACGGTACGCATTTAGATACACTTACAGGTTGTTTAACATCACTTATAATTTAATTAATTGGATTGAATTTGATTATTCATTCAAAATACCTTAATACCGACATCAAACTAAAATAATATTTTCTCTCTATTTTTTTTTTATATTTGTCAATGAAGATGCTAGCTCTTTAGTCTTTAATGCATCACTACCTATCTATCTGGCTTCTTCAGTTCTTATTCTAGATTATATTTCATTTCTCGAAGAATTCCACCAGCATAGCCACATATTCTCCTAGCTCAAATCTCTATGATAAATCTATAAACTGCATGGTTTTAAATGCATTTTTAATACAAAATAAATTAAACTTAATTTCTCTTTCAGGATCATAATCGAAAAAGGAATCCAAAAAAATAATGAATGACTGCTCCTCTTGCTCCACCCTTCATTCATGCAAGGGAAGCTTGGCATGATCAAGCTCTAATGCATGTGAGAATATCACAGCACCGATCCAGATCAGATTGTGTAGCCAATGAAGGATTATGAAATGATATACTATGTGACCATTAATTAATGTTGACGCGTGTGCACTGCCCCAGATTTTATGGCTCCATAAAGGAACATATAGGCTGGGTCTCCCTGATTCTCACATGCAATGGACGTGGGTTCACATCAAAACCAAAGTTTATATTTGGTTCGTTGTTGTCTCTTTAGATGAATAAAATGCCAAGTCATACTATTGCGCACCCTACTTGGGACCAGTGAACAAAGAGTTTCTCATCTATTATCCACCCAAGAAGGTCCCCCAAAATTGAATTTGACGAAGACATATGATGGGTCCTAAGCCCATAACATTTCATCTCCACTGTTTTATAGATTAATTAAGTTGAGATCGTGAAGCAAAGAAAGACCAAGCATTAGGCGTTAGTGATGTTGTACCAAATAGTTTGTCTGTCTAAAAAAATGGCTATATAGACTATGGACTTTTAACTAAATAGATTTAACTACAATTAAATCTACAAGCAATGCTACTTAGTATATAATATTTTAGTTCGAACAGTCCCAACTGCATAAATAATTATATTAGCACCTTGTGTCCCTAGTGAAGTTCAGGTACGGAAATCTTTTTTATTAGAACAAATGATGCATAAATATTAAATTCCATTTCTTAATAAATTCATAATTTGAGATTTTGCATCATAATATCAACCTACATTTACATTTACATTTAAATGGGACAGCACTGTTTTATGCATGTGCCCTGTTCTCCCCCTGTACTTTAAAGTTCACGGAGCTCTTCAAATAGTTTCATTGATTCGTTTTCTCTCCCTTCTCCCTCTGGTCTCTCTCTGTCTCCAAAGTCAGAAACAGAAACTAAAATTGTATAAGAATCAAACCCCAAACACTCACTTTTCCAAAATTTCAATATCTTGCTTTGTTTTCTCCTTCCTCTCAAACATGTCAACTCCTTCATCATCATCATCATCATCTTCTTCTTCTATTTGGGTGTTGTCTAACATAAAGCTTCAGTTCTTTGGCCGCATCAGAAGGTTTCTCCAATCCAAAGCAACCAGAAAGCGTTATGACCCCTCTGATCGGTTTGACACAGCTAAGAGCAGAGTTGAACACAACAACAAGGTTGCAAATCTTGAAACAGTTCAAGTTATGAAGAAGCATAAAGAGGAGGAGGAAGAGTCTGTGATCATGTTACAGAGAACTGTGAAGATGCTTCACTTTGGAAGCTGGGAAGAGAAGGAAGTGGCAGCAAAGGAGATTGAAAAGTTAGCCAAGGAAGATGTTGAGGTTAGAAAATTGATAGCAGAACTTGGGGTGGTGCCCGTGTTGGTATCTATGGTGGCGTCGCCGGTGGCTAGCCGCCGGCGAGCAGGGTTGACGGCGTTGATCCACCTAGCTGATGGAACCTACACGTAAGTTTTGCAACTATGTTCTGTTAGAATTGTCTTTTAGTTTTTGCTATGCAACACTTTATGAATGATTGCCACCTAAACCACTGTGTTTTAGTGTTTGATAGTCTTAATTTTCTTGTTTTATTTAAAAGTAAAACTAGAAGTAAGCAATTCAATGATATAAAACTTGTGTTATATATTAACTTGATGTTGAACTTTCTGTTTGATTCAAATTTGAAATTCTGTTATTGATTTAATAAGTTCTTTAGATTTTATTTGTTGAAATGTTGAATTGATTTTACATGAGATTAGTTTGAAGAGTCTAAACTGTTAGGTGTTGCTAACGTATATTCATACCCAGAATAGATGTCCATCCAATGGCACAGAAAGATATAAAATGAATTATTAAAATTTTAAACTGTGCAATTCTTTTTAGGTTAACATAATGTGAGAGAAGAAATAATAAAGTAATTACGACGGAAATTGTAACATTGGTTAAGGTCCACTAACTAGAAATCAAGGTGCATGAATTATAACTAAAATCTTATTTATCTTAGTCATACTTTTATTGTCTTCTTATTTGCCATATTGTTTGATATGGACAAATATGTAATCATATTTTATAAAGAAACTGGGGAGCGTGGAGCCTTCGTGGGCATTTTGACTTTGGGGGGCGAAGACAAGATTGATGTACACATAGTGGCGGTTGGCCTTGGCGGGTCTGTTTCATGACTCCACAGTAACCTCAACCAAAGCGTTCTATACATTTCCATAGGGTAAAAAAATAAATACTCCTAAATAAAAACAAAAGGCAAAGACATCATGTGGGTGGGTTTGCTTTCATGAAAGTTATCAAACTAATCAAACTTGTATTCATGACATTTTAAATATGAGAAATAAATTTAGCCAATATTTTCGGATCAAATTTGCCCAAAATCCCACTGTGCTAGTACCATGCTGTGATGTGTTATATATGCCAGTATTAGTTGGAAGAAACATAATTATTAATTAATACTAGTATAAAATCACCAAAACGTGCAGTGTCAACTGAGTTGCAGGGTTGTTAGGATAAGCTTCTAGCCTAGAGGGGACAAAGTTCATATTGGAGAGACATTTTTGTCCTAAAATTTATAAATTACTGATTACTATAAAATATAGGGTAGTTGATCAGATTCCTTTATGATCTTTTAAGAAAATTTTATGTCTTTTGTTGACCTTCATTTTCCAACACATATATTAACTTCAGATTCTCGTTGACTTCACTCTGCTATAAATAATGTTTTTTTAATTTAGTTGGTTTGGCCTTCTCATTCTTTATTACACAAATTGCACCAATCCCATCAAAAGAAGAAAAAATGAATTGAACAAGCTGGGTTGATGCTAGTAGTTGAGAATTAAGTTCCCCTCTCTGGTTTATGCTGACTTTTAGAAAACTTCAACTATAGTAGTGGTAGTATTTGTTTCTGACCTAACTTTGACTGAGTTGAAACATGCTTTCCTTCCTAACCTGACGTATCTATTATGCTCTTTCTTCAGGAACAAGGCTTTGATAGTGGAGGCAGGAATATTGTCCAAGCTGCCTAAGACAATTGACCTTGTAGATGAATCAACAACAAGTAAATTGGCAGAGTTGCTATTGTCATTGTCATGTCTAGCAAACACTCAATTCCCTCTTGCTTCATTAGACTTTCTACCATTACTTAGAAACATTCTTGAGAAAGGCTCAAGTTTTGACACCAAAAATTCATGTTTAGGTGCCTTACATAACCTATCAACTGTGTTAGAGAATGCATGCCCTTTGGTTTCAAGTGGGGTGGTCCCTATCCTCTTGGAAGTATCCTCAATAAAAGAAATTTCAGAGAAATCACTTGCCACTCTAGGGAACTTGTCAGTGACTTTGATGGGAAAGAAAGCAATAGAGAACAATTCAATGGTGCCAGAAACCTTTATTGATATCTTGTCATGGGAAGACAAACCCAAATGCCAAGAGTTGTCAGTGTATATTTTGATGATTCTAGCACATCAAAGCTCATTGCAAAGAAAGAAAATGGCACAGGCAGGGATTGTTCCGGTGCTTCTTGAAGTGGTTTTATTGGGGAGTACTTTGGCTCAGAAGAGAGCAATGAAACTATTGCAATGGTTTAAGGATGAAAGGCAAACAAAAATGGGTCCACATTCTGGTCCACAAACACCAAGATTGGCAATGGGGTCACCTGTGAATCAAAGAGAAGCAAAAGAAGGGAAGAGATTGATGAAGAGTTTGGTGAAACAAAGTTTAAATAGGAATATGGAAATAATAACGCAGAGAGCGAATGCAGCAGGGGAGTCTTCTAAATTGAAGTCTTTGATTATTAGCACAAGTTCCAAGAGTTTGCCTTACTAAGGGTTATTCTCTTAACCTTTATTTTTCTCCCCTTAAAATTTGAAGTTGACTTGGTTTTAGCAGTTTAGGCTTTGGTGATATGTGCTATTGTTTGGCACCAGCCATTGACGGGCATCACTTTATGGGAACAAAACGTGAAAAACTACAAAACGTGAAAAATGTCAACTTGACATTTCTTGCTACAACATTTGTAAATGTTGACAGATATAAATGAAAGTTTCCAATCACAGGAACTCGTTGAATATTAGAAATTCAAACTCGCTTCAACGCCGCAGGCCCGCCGCCATTCTGAGTTTCTGACCAATAAAAAAACACAAGTGCTTTTCATAATCACTTCAATATTTCAAAGAGACGTATTGATAGTATATTTGGATAACAACACAAATAATTGATTTAACCCCACAAAATCACGATGTCACCATTAAAATATAGATTTAATCCTTTGTTCTTAAAAAAAAGGATTTAATCCTTTGTTGCTTTGGCTTTAACAAGGGAGAGGAACATAATTTTGTTGCAATACATTATCTAAATTAATATTGAAATATCATCTAATGTAATTTTAGGTAAATGTTTATACATTTGGTTCCACAAGAACTGATGATTGATTTAACATTGTTTATGAATTGATATACTTTTAAATAACTTTTGTGCTGAATTAAAAAATTTAATCTGCTTCTGCTTTTTTTAATGAACCTTGGTTAATGACTTTACAAAATGTAAAAGATTCCAAACACTATAAACATTAAAAATCCTAAGACACATACCAAGAAAGAAATATTATTGATAAAAAAGAGCAGAGCTTGAGGGGACCAGAACCAAAATTCAAGCCGGTAGAAACTATAAGAACCTATAGTTAGATAATCCTATTTTGTTCCTATTCATTTTTGCTGCAACAAAAAAAGAGGAAGTGTCCCACCAGCAAAAATCAGAAATAGAAGTAGCATGAGAGACAAGGAAGTCTGCACAAGAGTTCTTCTCTCTGTAAATGTGACCAACTGAAAAAAGCATACTTCTAGATAGATCTATACAATTCAACAACCTATTTTTCAGACATCATGGAACCAAGCTATAGTTATAGAAAGCTTGAGTCACCAACATTGAATCGCACTCCAGCCAAAGATTCTTCCAACCTTTTTTATCAGCTAACTCTATTGCAATAATCGCGCCCATAATCTCAAAAAACACAGAATTTTTCTAAAATATCTCCACAACCAGCTCTTCCAAGACTACCTTTTGTTGATCCATCAGTGTTACATTTAACCAGTTCAGCTTGGGAGAATATCAAATAACCTCTTTAATTCTGTTGGCTTTCCTAGGGTGTCCATTAATCCCTAATTTCTTCAATATCATCAAATCAGAAAACTGAGTGATTCATATTGAATGAAGGGAAATATAATTTTTCTTCTACTTAATATATAATAGTTAAAATATAAATCAGATCATTTTAAAATTATTTTTAATTAAAATTATTTTATTTAAAATTGTTTTTAATTAAAATATTTTATTTAAAATTTTTTTTAATTAAAATATTTTATTTAAAATTAATTTTACAAAAATCCATTCAAACACAAAATAATGGATTTGAGATCATGATTTCTGCTGATAAAAAAAATCTACATTATCTCTTTTATTTAACACCACTTAACATGCATTAGGTTAAAAGTATTGCATGGTGGATCACTTAATACTTACTATTAGATATATAATTATTTAATTGAACACATAGATGAGTTTTAGTTAACATAATCGTTACATGACAACAACAGACTTAATAATAATATAATTGCCTATTTTAGCGAAATCTTGATTTAGCTTATGAAAATATGACTAAATTTTTTACAAATTAATTAAATAAATAAAATTTAGCCACATACTGTCCTCATGTCCTGTCCTGATTAAATAATGAAATTTTTATTAAGTTTTGGGCCAAAACATAGTTTAGCCGTTTTAGGCCCTTTAGTTTTAATTCAACTAAGGTTTTTGAAATCAATTTTGCTTGAAAAATTCCAGCAACTACCAGGCATTGTTTCCCACGGTTTTGGGCTTCCAACACAAGGTTTCACACATGAATTTTTTTCCAAGAATTAGTGGGAGCTCACGATTATTCATCAGAAAAATGGCAAGTTTAGTAGGTCAAATTAGATTTTATATCAGGGTTACTTATGTCATTTTAGATTATGCCCACGGATTGACCTAATTTGAAGGTGGCACATAATGGAGTACTACGCTGCAAAGACAAAAGTAATTTAGCGTACACAACACAAGATTTGCGAGCCTGGTGGACACATGGTTGGGTCCCACCTTCTGTAACACCCTTCCCCTCTCGTTCCCAACTAGTACCAGAATCCTCTCATCATCGTTTTCTTCTTCCTCGTCTTCAATGGCTACCTCTCCGTCGCAGCACCGCCACCATCACCATCGCCGCTGTTATTCAAACCCTAACCCTCCTCACCCTCACCCTCAGCCTGCTCTGCTCGTCTTTTCCGGTGGGACCGCCTTCAACGGCGTCGTCGAGGAGCTCAAGAATTTCACCACCCGCGTCGCTCACGTTCTCCCCGTTTCCGACGATGGAGGAAGCACTGCTGAGATTGTTCGTGTTCTCGGTACTGCGTTATGTTAAATTAATAATTATGATTACTAGTGTTTCTACATTTGGGAATTTTTGTGGAACCAAATTTCGGGGGCGAGGAATTATGGATTTTGATTGATTGGTTGCGTGCGTGCGTTGCAGGTGGTCCCGCTGTTGGAGACATACGTTCCAGGTGCCTGAGGTTGTCTGATCAGAGTACCGTTGAGGCTCTCGCAGTTCGGAATTTGCTTGGGCATCGTCTACCACTTGATCCACTGCAAGCTAAATCAGAATGGTTGGTACCACATTCTTAATTATTGTTGTTGCTTGCCCAATGCCTCATACTTTCTGGTTGAATTATGGATATTTTGGCTTGGTCCCCTTTCTTCATGTTGCTTGCTTTAAGGGTTACTGTGTTGGGCTAGGCATTTTGAGTTAATAGTGTGCTAATTGCCAAGTTGTGTCATTTAGGAGCGGTAATTTGTTAACTAATGTGGGAGAGGCCAGGAGTCATGGCCTCTCCATTTTTTTGGAATCATAACATTCTCCTGTACTCTCTGACCCTTATTTTTGCAATATATTTAGTAAAATTGTTGAGTGTCCCAGTCTCCACCCTAATTTTGGGTGGGGATAGGTGTAGGGAAAAAAGAGGTAGGAAAAAAAAAAGAGATAGTGAAAGTGAAATATGTGATAGGTGACGTTATTATAAGAAATGGAGAGAGAAATAGCAAAAAAAAAATGTGGTGGAAAAGGAGATGGAATCATGAAAGATAAAGTGAGTGTATGAATATCAGAACCCATGTATTTGAGTGTTTGGAACTCTAAAAAGAAGTTATTTTATAAAGGTCATTATGTATTATATTTTGTGTGCTTCTTTTTTTTAAAGTATTACTTCACCCCTTGTGACTTTTAGGTACTCTATTGTGGAAGGTGATCACTTTTTATGGAAAGATGTGTCAAAACCCTACAGGGAGACTATTCGAGCTTTTCTGGTTTATTTCCAGAGTCAGGTTGCTTCTACAAACAAACGGGGGCTATTTCTGAATATTTCTTGGCTGCCTCTTAAAGGATCTCTCTTATTTTTTATTGCATATCTTGCCAATGATCTTTTTTTTTGGGGGGTAAATTACATTCATTTCCTTTGAGATTTAGCAAAATTACACCCAATACCTTTTTTATTTTTTACCTTAAAATAACCTTCCTCAATTCACATAACATAAGAAATCCGGGGAGATAGGAGGCCAAAATAGCAATGGAAAGGTTTGTTTTGGATAATTATAATATCATATTGTTAAATAACATTTTCTTTTTCATTTTTTAGTTAGATTATATTATTATAATACTTGCTTTTGATCAAGTTTTTTTTTTCAATCTTTTGGCATTTTTTATAATTTGGCATTAAATTTGGGTTTTCTTTTTGGTCCTTTTGCAGATTCTTTGCCGGGCCGAAGAATCATTTTGTTTCAGCAACGGCAGGTCCCTTATTTCTAATTCAGTAACATGCTTGCTGTGTGTTTTTTTTTTGCCAGTTATTTCTCCCCCTAAATAAAAGTGGCTTCCGATTGCATTAGAAGCAGAGAGGGCATACGGTATTCAACAGCAAAAAAAACAGATTAGGCATGGTTCCCCTTAACTCTTGGGTTGTTTCTTTCTACTTTCATTAGTGGAGAGAATTTAAAGTTCTAGATTTTGGAATGTGGCAATTGCCAGTGGGTCGAGTTGTGAATTTGTTAAGATCCAATTGCAAGGTATGGACCTTGAGTCCCACATTGGTAGTCTGAGATTGTAGTGAGGTGTTTATAAGGCCTTGGGGCTCTCCAACTTCAACGGCTAGCTTTTGTGGTGTGGTTCTCCCAAGGTTCTATCACGCATTAGTGAATGGTGAAAGCATAATTTATTACTTTGGTGATAAATTGGTTTTTTCCAAGCTGGTTTCATGTCCAAATTACACATAATAATTATCCTTTCCAGCTGGTTGACCTTTTGGTGTGAAACATTAAAACATTGTAACTGACTTTTATAAACTATGCAGCATTGGGAATTTTTTTTTTGCAGGTGCACGCATATTTTTTCAGTCCTTGGATGCTGCAATATTTTTATTTTCACGGGTTTCAGATATTCCCCCTGAAAGCCTGGTTCTACCTGTGATTTCAACCAATGACAGACTTACATTAGGGTGTGAATTGTGGGTATGCTATAAATCTATTTAACTGTACAACTATGGTTTATCAGCTTATCACTATTCTGAGGGAAAATTTATCTGTTCTTGTCAAAAGAGCATGATATAATAACTTTAAAAAAAACCATGATATAAGAATTCACAAAAATAATGGATCTGTTATTTTAATAGTTCTTGCAATATCTTATTTTATTCTCTTATATCCTCACAGGATGGAACTATTATACGGGGACAAAATGAAATTTCTCATCCAACCAGTGGAACAATGGAGCTTATTAAGAAGGTATGCCGGTGTATTTTTTTTTACATTATGTCTACTCCAATGATAATTTGTTTAAATTTCCAAGGATGTGAAAGGAACTTGCCTGAGATGAAAGCTTGCATGTTCTTTCAAGTCTCTTAATGAATGGAAATGAGCAGTTGTTCTTCAAGGGGATCCAATAGTCATCGTAATTTAATAATTATATATTTGGGTTAGTAATGACCTGGATTTTATGCTGATGTTGGGAGCTAATTGAGTTTGAAGTAGATGAGCTCTTGGAAAAATTTAGAAACGATAGATTTTCAGAATTAGTTTATTCCTTTGATTTTGCCTGTTCTTTTATAAGTTCGGGTGAGGGAATTTACCATCCAAAGTAATGGTGGATATTGATTTTAAATTGAAAAATAGGAATTATTAGTTTATTCCTTCGATTTTGCCTGTTCTTTTTTGAGGGAATTTTTATCTTCCAAAGTAATGATGGATATTGATAATAAAGTAGAATATAGAAATTATTTTCTCATACACACTCCTAATTAGTATTTACATAATAGTGATTGGTATGTTCAATCAAGTGGAAGTAAAATCTATGTAATTTGTTCATTCACTTGATTGAGATTTTACAGTGCTGCTGGGCTGGTTCTTGTATGTGTGTGCATGTGTGAAAGCCATTGACAGAAGTTAATCTAGGCTATGCAATTATACATTGATGGTGAAGATTTAAAGTTACATGATCACATTAAAAAGTCATGAATTTTTTTAAAAAACTTACATGGCTTGTGGTTTAATATTTAACCATTCATGATAAGATCTTTGGTCCAGATTTACTTCTCTTACTCTCACGTAAAAAGGCCCTCGCACTAGATACGTTTTCTCTATATATTGTATTTCTGGTGTTAAAATTTTATATTTTCATGGGTAGGAAAGCTTTTCAGCTCCCGCACTTCCTTCGTCAATAAAACGGGTGTTCTACATGTCTAGCGAGGGAAAAAATTTGCTACATGAGGTAAGTACTGTATCTTGTTGGGCCTACTTTTTCACCATTTTGTTGAAGGACATTTGCTGTATATGTCTCTCACATCATGTTATGCATTGCCATCAACAATAGGTAGAAGAAATGCATTATATGGAAGATGCAACCTGAGAAGGCATTTATTTAATTATTTTTATTGTAAATGGAAATTTTGTTGAAAGAAACAAGGGAAAGTTATCCAATAATTGGCATGGATATGTATTTTGTCTTTCTGTAAATTATTTAACATGATATTATATTAAAAAAATGTGTTTTTTCTTTTGTTAATGTTAGAATAAAGAAGTCATATGAGATGGAGGATAAGACATGCTGTTGACAGAAAAGAAACAGTAAAGACAAATAACAAATATCAATAAACTAGAAACCTTCATTCTAATTGAATGTCAGTTAGAGAACCTTATGTGGAGGAGAGCCATTCTTATTCTAATGATACATACAGCCATTCTTATTGTAATGATACTTACAACTAGAAACTCTCCTTGTTTGCGCCAGAATTATTATTTTTGTACAATAACAAGGCTCCATTTTTTAGTGTATTTGTGGTTCAAACTTGAACTGTGGGGAGGGGGAAACACTGGTTACCAAGTGGGTGACCACCAGGCCAATGGCCTGATGGCTTATATCATGGAGCTAAATACAGCTAATTCTGCAAGGGTAGTAAGCAACATCTTATATTTTGAAGGTCGGTGCTGTTTTTATTTGTTTGCTTCTGTGATGAAAATATCAATACTCAGTAACTTTTAAACTTGCTTATCTTACTGTAGGAAATCTTAATATGAATTTGGCTATATAGTTGCAAGTTTATAAACAATTTATAATTGGAATTTCTTTTTTTCTTATTTGAATAGGTCTTTCACTCAGCTAATGTGGCTGTATTAGAGCAGTTAAATAATGTGGACTGCATCGTGTATGGCATGGGCTCCCTTTTTACTTCAATCTGCCCCTCACTGGTAAAGATTCTGACCATTAGTTTTGTTGATGTTTGTGATCACACATGGTAGTATTGGCCCTTGCAATTGACACCTTTGATGATTATGGGACAGTTTGTTTAAACTTTTTAAAAAATAATCTAACAAAAATGATTTTTTTAAGTAGACAGGAGTTGCATCTTAAAAAAAAAAAAAATGCAGAAAACTTTTGTTTTTTTTTTTTGAATAACAATTTAGACAAACACATCAAAAAAACATAAAACTACTTATTTTATTAAAAAAAGTGTTTTTTAAATAAATAAAAAAGAAGCTTAAACAAACATTTGAGCAGTTGAGGTTTAGATGCTTGGCCCTCTATGCTGTTGGTATTGTGAATGCATTGAGTTTGTGTCTAAAATGTGGAAAACATGATTGTTCAACTCCAGTATTTATTGTGCCATTTTTACTTGATTATCTAATTTGTTGGAACAACTTCTAGCTTTCATTCCTTACGACAATTTGGTTATCCCATTAAATGTTTACTGACTTAAAAATTATTCTAGGTGTTACTGGGAATTGGGGAGATTATTTCTTCAAAGTCCTGCCTCAAGGTATTTCCTTGTCATGTTACTTTTTGCATTGTCTTTGGTTATTTGCTGAACATGTAATAGAGACCTTCTACCCTCAAAATAGAGAAATATAGACTTGACAAGATTACTTGTTTTTTGTGGAAGAAATATTTTTAAAGTTGTCCAACTTGGCTTGACTGCTTCACATTGAGGAAAAATGGACCATAAGCTGATGTCTTTTAATATCGGCACAAATCTCTGTTCCCATGATCCCTTGCTTTCTAATCTCATACATGTAGTGACATTGGGTGCTGCCATCAAGTCACATGCCTTTATTATTCAATTTTTAAGCATGTTTCTAGATATGTGAAGCTTAGTGTTATTAAGTGGAAATTAATTCTTGCATAGTTGCAAAGTATTTGCTGAGCTATTCCATGCATGAGGTTCAGAATGTTCTATCAGTTATTTCAGTGGTGTCATGTTGGATTAGATTTGGCAATCTCTCGAACATTTAAAGCCATAATTTTTCAGCTCGATTATTACTAATTTGATTGAAAAAATGGCAGGTACTTGTGCTAAATGGAACGCGGGACCGGGAAACTAATGGGTTTTCAGCTTCTTGTTTTGTAACTGCCATTACGGATACTCTAAATCGAACATATGGAGAGCCTAAGAATTGCTTACAGAATCCTGTGAGTGATAATTTATTCTCTATTGAAACTGCTTAGTGTCATAAGAAAAATTACTCTATCAATTCTTGTTCAAAATAAAGCATTTGATTCACATGACTCTCTAAAGAGAGACCAAATTATATAGTTTCAATGCCCACTTTTTATCCTGTTGAAAGTGGCACACCGTTAAAATCTAAAAATGATTGATTGATCTATTGGATAAATTTCAATTTCCCCCTCTTTTCAGCTGCAAATATACCATCAATGCAGAGTTTACACATTCTATGATTAATACATTATTTATTTTTGGTATCTCTACAAATTACTTATTTCCTTAGTGCCAAAGCTAATTGAAAATCACATTTTTTTATAAAAAAATTATAAAGACAAATTATATTCATTTCCTAGGCAGAATTAGTTGTATGAAGTGAAGTGCAGTGTGCCTTCTCTATTTTTATTTTTCTGTGAATTCTTATTACTATTGGGTTTTGTTAGGATACACGGAGAAGGAAGAGTTAGTTAAGATAGTTAGACTATTAATGAGTTAGTGAGTTAGTTAGTTAGTTAGAGGGGTTTATTAGATATAAATAGGGAAAGAATGATAGGAGAGAAGCAGATATGTTATCATTGTAAATTGAGCATTAGCTCTTTGTGAAAGACGAAATCTTTTGTGAAGGGGAAATCTTTGGAGGAGAGTTTTTTCTCCTATTTTCTGTTCTTTTCTTACTAGTTAATAAAATCCTTTCTTTTCTTCCTCATTTCAATTCTTGGTTCCTAACAAGTTTTCTAAGAAACCTCATAAAAAATGTAGAATTTAGGGCTAGCTTTGGTTCTATTGCTCTAATTTCCTTATTTTTAACTTTTAACTGTTCCTTGCCTCCTCCATTTTTGTCACATATGTAATCCCAAGAAAAATACTACCTTAACTGTTTCATTAGTGTTATGTAAATATTTTCCTTTGATACAACATGAAATATTCAGTATGTTAACATGTTTCATCAACTTTAGATACAATTATCATAATAAATGAAAACCAAAAAACACACTGCATATTGAATAGCGTAATGAAAGTAATTTATGTGCTGTTTATATTTGATGCAGCCAAGTCACTATATAAATACCCTTTTGGTACCAAGAAATGGTGAAATTCCAGTTGATGTGGGCTGTCTGGCTGCCCAAGGAATATTTGACGTGGTATGTTTTTCAAATCTGTTCATTATACAAATTATTGAATGGATAGAATCTCTTTTGTTTAGCACAAGGAGATTATATTCCAAGGTTCTTTCTTTGAATTTTACAGTGGAGTGTGGACAAGTTCATGAATGATGAATGGATCGGGCATGCTGTCTAAGAATTAATTTTGATTTACTATTAATGTAAAACTTCTTTAAACAGTCAATCCAGTGATTTAACACGTGCCAACTTTACGCAATTGCTTTTATGTGCTCACAGTTCATATACCTGAAAATTGTAGTAGTCATTCGGTACGAAAACCTTAATCATATCTTTAATACTTTTACACTAGTGATTTAACACGGGATCATATTCATGATGGATGAGTATTCTTATTTTCGTACAGGATCCATGGTAATTTTTTTGATGCAATTTACTTTGTTTATGACCATCTTACAATTCTTAAATTTGCAGATAGTTGTTGACTCCATAAGAGATCCTAAAGTAGGTATAATTTATGACCCGAGGTCACTGATAAGATCTCTAGCTGACTTTATAGACAGATACATGAAGTCGCAAGTTAATGGCTTAATTGATACCAGACGTTAATGATTAACGAGAAGAGCCAGTGAAATTATCATCATTTGACTCTGAATCTTACTGTTGCTGTCTGTATTTCACAAGATACAAGGTATGATTTTATTTTATTTTTCCTTTATCAACAACTTTTTCAACGCCTGTTGTCCAATTTTTCATACTGACAATGAATTAAGAATTGTAGGTGAATTGGCCTGTTATGCGAAATCTTATATGGCAAATTCAAATTTCCCCCTACCTGGTGTTCCTGTTTATTTACTACCATCAGAATACAGCGACTGGTGATAACACTCGAGTACTCTGAATGCGATAATATTGTTGTAAAAAATATTTTTTGTTTGTTGGGTTGATCTAGTTGACGATAAACAAAGACATGTTAGAGATGCTGTATTGTTGAGAATATTGAGAACAAAATAAAGTAGTTTCTGTTGTATATAAATATCTCGGTCATTAATTTTTGCTGTTCAATTATAGAGCTTCAGTTTGTTTACGGTTCTCTTTTCTGAGATCTACTAATTTTCCTTTACGTTAGCTTCGATTTGGCGTTATAAAAAAAGATATATCGATACACTAGAAAACCTAAAGTTCATCCAAAAATAAGTCAATATATTAAAGGTGTAAAAAGTTACTATACTCATTAAATTTTATTTTTGAAGCTATTAAAAATAATTTGATTCGTTAATAATATAAAAAAAAGTTTAATTACATTAACATTATAAAGAAATTTGATTCCTTATACATGACTAACTAAATATTTTCTTAAGGAATCAAGATTAAATGTTACTCATCAATTTTATGTCACTAAATTTTTTCATGAATTTATAAGAAAAGTTGGTATATACATTAATCATAATCTAAAAATCTACTCATTGTTGGTTAACTTTAAACAATAATAGCCAGTAGGGGTATAACAAAGTTGAATTAGTTGAATTTGGGGTACTATGAAGCCTAGATCAATTTCCTCCGGTTTAGGGGGCAAGTTTTGTTTAATGGGTTTCATAGAAATAACTTCCTTAGTTCCTAATTCTTTTTCCAAACAAATAAACGAATTTAGCATTTCTATCTTATTTTCTTCTTTTCTCTTTTCTTGGACTTTATTTTCATCCAAACAAACAGAAATTTCTATTCTTTTCACACACAAAAAATTATATTCTAAAGGGCCAAAACAGAAATTCAAATAAGAATATAATTATTTTAATAATGATTTTAAATAATTTAGAGAAGTCTTATTTTAGCCTTATAAATATCTAAATACACTTGTACCACCCGTGAAGGAATGTTTTAAAACTGAGAAAAATTAAAGTGGATGGTTTTATACACATAACATTTTTTTGTGAATGAATAATATTATAGAGGACTAAAATACACACAACATTAATACATAACAAATCAGCAGATTTCTCTAAAAAATCAAATCAGAAGATAAAAAAACGTAACAAATCCATCATAAAAACAATCTATAAATGTCTATAATTCATTGATTAATATATTCAGTTTTAATATAAACACGAAGCCAACACAACTTCGTACGTACATCAACGAGAAACACAAAAACCTAGTTTGTAAATATGGGACAACAAGTACGTTTAATTCGGAAGAAAACTGTAAATACACAAAAAATGGAGTAATTTTTTCAACATAATTCATTATTCCATATCCAAGGATTAACTTGAATTCAAACTTTAGACCACCTATATCAATTGTTATTGGTAGATATTACTACTATTATAATAACAAGTAACAACACATACAAATCTTCATGTAACCATTCTCTCCCCACCTCTCACCCCATGAGTTCTTGATCAACTAGTACTTCTTGCCATCTTAGATAATCCCATAACCAATTGCAGTAACTGGATGGTTGAGGCGCGCTCCACATGGCCCTTCAAATACACCTTCCTGGTACGACTTGAAGTTATCATTGACAGCAACAGAAACTGACACTGATTGCTTGGCTCTTGGCAACCGCCAGTAGTTGCTCTTCACTATTTGCAACTACTACATCATCAAAACCGCTTATTTTAGCTGCGGGTTGTGTCATCTCACTCTCGCATGTTCCTCCATCAACTCCTTGGTACGGGTAATCAGTTTCAGAAGCGATACCCTGGTTTTGGGCGATGTAGTTGAAGGCGTAATCCTTGTTACCTCCATTTCACCCATTGTTATTTCTATCACAATCCACTAGTTGTTGCTCGCACAATGAAATCAAATTCTAAGTTTTGATTTGGTAAATGCCTTCTACTGCTGCCACGCAACTGAAAAAGCCCAGCAATATCCTGCAAACAGTTTAACCATAAATAGATTAGTGTGAGATTACTACATTTTTCCAATTAATTACCTTCTTTAACTTTGGGGTTAATCAGTTTTTTGGAGCAAGTAAAACTTTATCACACTACACGTACCGTTAATATATATACTATATAGTCTGATTCCACGTTAGTATATATAGTAGTTACAAATGAGAGAGACTTTACTTTAATTAGGTAAACTTATCAAATTAAAAATAATACTCCCTTAGTTACAATTATATGTCATTTTAGAAGAAAAAAATATTCTAAAATATATGTTATTTTACAAAATCAACCATATATTAGATTATTTTTTTAAGAATATTCTTAATCAATAATTAATAAGAATAATGTATCGAAATAGTAAATAAGTCATTAATTAAAGAAATAAATGATATATTAGAAAGTTATCTAATATTTTATTTAAAATTTAATAAATTAATTATATTTTTTAATACATATATTAAAATCTTAAACGTCATATAATCCTGAAACGGAAAAAGTGATATATGTTTAATATAAAGCACAAGAGGTCATCATATATATTACTTACCACACTGGCCTTGGTACAAAATATATATATGTGGCGGCTCCTCTGTCTCTCCGGTCCAAGCTTGTTGGAACATCAGTCAAGCCCAAGGGTGTAACTGAGGATGAATGTGATAGGCTTGAAATATTGAGTCCGGTATGTGAAGCGATAAACTCTTGTTCAGTTAAATGTGAAAATTGATTCAGACCCAACATGTAACTCTTGTTCTCAGCATCGTTGAACTTCTCTATGTATTCCAAGTTCTCCATAAATATTTTGAAGGTTTTCTCCTTCTCTGCATAATCAGCATAGGAGCGTCTGTATTTGGACATCCATTGCTAGTGTGCTTTATTAACAGAAGATTCATACAATGTTTGGGACATGACTGGATAAGCACATGTCCAGAAGATAACGCAAAGAACAATAAGATGTGTTTCAGTTCAACTGCAATAGCCATTGCTTTTTCAGACAGAAGATAATATAATGTACGAAAGTGGCTATGAAAATGTAGCATATATTTGGGATATTTATAGCATTCAAAATCCTATTGCTGGCGATAAATCTCAGTACGTATACGTGTGATTAAGGATATATGACTGTCCCTCTTACACCGGTGTCTATTGTTTCTTTAAGGTTGACTTGAAAACATGATCGACTTCCATGCATGCCTGCATCCAATAAATACATGGGATTTGCTATTATAACTATTCATTATCAATAAATACATTCTTAAAACCCATTTCGCCTTTTGCATAGGCAGGATGGAAAGAGTCAAACATGTTCTGACACAGTTCATAATAATATACTTTAATGATTACTATGAATATTTTTTTTATATTTTTCTTATTTTCCCCCTAAACAAATTTTTATTTAAAATTGGAATTATTCTACATTTTAAATCACTGAAATGTTTTATATATTAAATACTTATTTGAAGTAAAAAAAAAAACTATACAAAGATAATTTCAATGAGTACATTACTTTTGCAAAATCTATATAATTAAATAATATTTAATAAAACTACTCCTATTATGCAAACTTAGTACATTTTCTTCTCAAGAGACAAAAATAATACTAATTAAACACCTATAACAACTCATATTATATAAGTACTAATGAAATATAAATTATCTATTCAAAATTCAAATAATAATTTATTTTAATTAATATTTGATTTCAACCTTTGTATCTAATTTAATTAAAGTTTACTTCTTCAATTCTTTAAAATGTTGTT
>PYAF01004229.1:1476336-1489588 GCA_007407185.1 Glycine tomentella
ATTAAAGTTTACTTCTTCAATTCTTTAAAATGTTGTTTATGATCTATAAATATTATAAAACTAATAATTTTCTTACTTACAATATAATTAATTGAATTGTTTTATCATTTCGTATTTTAAATTTACAAAAATATTTAAATTTAGCAGAAATTAAATACTTTTAAAAAATTTAAACATCAATTTCTCAAACAAATTTATAAATATTTTAAACATCAAATACATATTCTCTATTTAAATACTCTCACTCTTTTTACATTTTTGAAGAATTTAAACAATTAATTATGTTTGTCTAAATTTAAAATTTTAGTTTTATAAAAATATATTTCAAACATGCATGAAAATGATAGACAATTGCTATATTTACTTCTCCTCATTGCTAGGTAGACTTCCCTTTTCATATTTTTTTCCCATAATATCCTTTTCTTGTAGAAAACTGAAACATCTAAAAGATATTTCTTTGAGATAATTAGCCAATAGTATTACTACGGGCACAGCTTGTCTGGCATGACTAATGAATGCATTCATCTGCATTATCAAATCTCAAACCATTTACGTTTTTTATTCACCAAACAAGTTTTTGATTTTTTTAATGTTAAAACAGAAAAATATTTTTTGAAAAATAGTAATCAAACTTAGGCTAAGTGTTCAGAAATTGGATTTGAGCACTCCCCAAAATCGCCACGGTCAACAACGCCGTCCCCCTCGCCGCGCCGCTCATAATGTGCTTTGTCGCCAACTATGCGCTCCTCTGGGAAGTCGTGCTCAACGCCGTCTATGACCTTTGCAATCAAATAATTTTATTATCTTTTCTTTTATATTAATTTGGTAATAATTAATTTGAAAAATTAAATGACACTACTATTTAATATTAAGCTTTATCTATAAAATAAATTTATAAATACTACGTAAGAAATAACTTGAATTTTGAGATATACCCATGCTTATTATTATTTCTTATTTTTATTTATTTCACTCGTCTCAATTTTATTCTTCTCGACATTATTTATTAATCTTTAATATACTTTTAGTTTTGAGTGTATGAATCTATTTTTAAATTAATTTATGACTTTAAACAACATTGTATAAACTTTTAAAAAGTACATTAAATATTTAAATGTTAAATTATATCATACATTTATCCAAACTTACTTTATTAAATATTTGGAAAATAATTTATTGGAATTTCTTTATAAAAAATAATTAATTTTAATTTTTTAATATAAATTTATCTTAATTATATTTGATCTTATAAGCAGTGTTATTGAAATCGAATTGGACTGATCGGTCCGACCAGTTGAATCGGGAACCGATACCATAACCGATCTGGTTCTATCATTAAACCGGTCATATAGTTGACTCGGTCAAAACCAACCAAAATCGGTCAAAATCGATCTGTCGGACCAGTCTGATTTTTTTTTTTTTAGATGTGTTTTTTTTGGGATGTGATTTTTTGGATTTTTTAAAAATTTTGAATTATTATCAATAGTTATTTTGAATTTTAGAATATAAAAGAACTTTTTTTACTCAAATAATATTAGTTATATATTTATATATATTTTTTTTTTTAATTTTTAATATATACCAGTCAATTAAACCACTGAACCATTAATCCAGTATCTCAACCAATTTAATAATCGAACCCATTTTCACAGCACACTGCCCCTAAGTTTACTCACACAGTCCGCCCCTGCACACCGATGTCTAGTGTTTGTTTAAGGTTGACCAGAAAACACAAAAACAGTTTTCTTCTATATAAATACAGGTCAATATATAATCTATTTTAATAGCTTAATTATATAGTACTTCATTAAATTATTGACTTCTAGAGACTCAATTAATTAATTCATTATCATTAAAAACTGAGCTAATTTAATTAATTTAATTTAATTAATATTAAATTATGGTTTTTTTATCAAAATTATCCTAATATTAATGAAACGTAATTTAAAAATATTATTATTAATTTAATTTCTTTAATATCTCTCATCAGTAATATATTTCCTGTTTTAATTTTTATAAACTAATAGTTAAAGTAAGGTTTTCAAAATGCTTTGTAAACTAGACAAAGTTATACCTTCAAAGAACCTAAGACATTAATATGTTCTATTTACTATTTATTGAGCGCGGACAAATAACTCATAATTAAGAGTATTTTGTAAAAAGAATATTAATACATAAAACATTATGGATTGGGTTTATATATAAAAAGAACTAAGCATAATTTTTGATTTGGGTCTTAACAAAAATTGGAGGAAGTAAAAGTCAATATTGATTATCAAATAGGAATATAATTAGAAAATAAAGGAGTTAGACTTATTTTAAAACGACTATTGTTTCGAGATAGAAAAAAAAATGCTAAACTCCTAAAAAAGCGAGGTATTAATAATATAAAAATATATATCCAAATCTTATCTTTTAAGATATACTATCAAAATAAATAGAGAAATCTCAATTAAAAAATTTACGCATATAATTACATTCTTATATATTTAATCACATTTTAATTACTTCAAATTTATAATTTTTATCTTTTCGGAATCAATTTATCACCGCATACACGTTCAAATAAAATTGTCTATATATCCTTAAATTAAATACAGTAACATCCTTTGAGCACTGTTTTCCTTAGAGGAAGTAGTTTAGCACTTCAAACTATCTTTTTACATAGAAATACAACGTTAATTCATGTAAAATACTAAAATGCATGCATGGAGTTAATGTTAAAATCAAGACACTATACTAAGTAGAAGTTTCCAACGCCTCACAGATTATTAATCTTTATAAATACTACTCCATACTTCTTTTTTTTTTTTACATCATATACTACTCCATACTAAAGAATGAAGAAGGGGTTTTATTATATAAAGAATGAAGAAGTTAATATCACAAGCAAAAAAAAAATTGTACTCATTTTTTCTTCAGTTCCAATTCATTATCAAATAGTTATTTCATTATTCCTTATACAAAACTGAGTTATTCTTTCTAAGAAATTCAGATAGCTATCATGGCATTGATCATAAAAACTTGAGTGATATCATTAAAAAAAATATTTTAAATTTTATTCATGAACACAAATTTTGTGGAGTCTAAAGTACTTTGTTATAAAGAATAAAGGTTTATAAATATACAGAAATACTTAGAGAGGTATATCACTTGTAATGAGATCTGACTCATAAGTAAAAAATAATTCATATTACATCTTGTTAAATCACATGTTGGTAAATTCATATATTCTACAAATATCTGTGAAGAAAGTGTTAAAAGATTTAATATCGTCTATCTTAACTCTTAAAATATAACTTGTATATATGTTAGACAATTTTTACTTAATATCATTTGGTGTTAAGATAGAATCTAATATGTTATCAAAACCTATAATCCATCTAAGTAAACAATAATATGATGTGTGGTAAGCTCCATCGGAGTCCTATCATATCTTCAACACATCAACTAATAAACTTAAAAAATGCAATTAGAAAATACTCACTAAATACACATCTAGATGCATCCCACATAAAAGAGAAATTTATCCCAAAAGTATCAATGTCACTTACTCATACAACAACGATATGTTACCCAAGACTCAACAGTGCCATTGTACCACTTGTTGAAAGCTAAGATCTAATTGGATTTCATTAGATACTGAATATAACAAAGTTGTAGTGGTACCTTCAAATATATTTTACGATCAACTAAACAGACATTAACTAGAAAAAATAAATCATGTGGCTTATTATACTTTCCGTTGAAAATACTGCTCCACTACTGTCTCTTTTTTCCCCCGATAAGCATCCTCTTCAAGGAACACAACAGAAAAGAAAAGAATGGAAATCTCAACGCTGAAGGACTAAAAGTATCTTGTCCAATGCAGTAATGCCCCATTTAATTTAAGGTGGGCAATTTGACATTGTGCACACTAGGTAATACCACAGCAGCCAAATGAAAGATATGTTAGAACAAACAAACAAGCAGTTTAAAATTTGAGTAGAAAGATCAGTACACGGAATGTACTCAATTACATAATGCACCCTCAATAATTTTATTAAAAAAAAAAAAAAGAAAAAGAAAAAAATCAGTTGTTAACATAGTGTACGTAATATACATGCAAAATCAACTATCTTGTTTGACATTCCATCAAGTCTGATTTGTGATTCGTTTTGTAGTAAACATCTTTGAAGCAAATGTAGATGCAACTTGGCAAGAATTATAGACGACAGAGACAAAAAGTAAGCCTACAAAATAATAAACATTTTACAAATACAGGGTACAAAAAACCACTGTTAGGGGGAAAATGAAAATCTTGAAATGCAGACAAGTTTGGAGGAATCAATACATCAAATTCAACCACTGAAATAGAACAAATGCTTTCACCACTATTTCCCACTATTTGGGTGGGTCTTGGTGCATAGGACTCTTCGTCCTTTGGCGCGTCGTCGCCTTAAAACAGCTCTTCCACCTGGTGTGCTCATTCTTTTGCGGAAACCATGAGTGCGTGCCAATGATTTTCTTGATCTGCTTCTCTTAGTCAGACAAAGAGCAGGCTTGCCTGCCCTCACAACTAGGCCAGAACCTTTTCCTCTTCTGGTCCCAACGTTAGATGTCAAATCCAATCCAAGTGACAAGCCTTAAAATTGAAATTTTAGTTGAGATCAAGTCACGCTAAATCTGAACAAGAATTTTATCTTAAACATGTGGATTAAGCAAATCAACAACAACAAAAGCCATATTCGACTAGGTGAAGTTGGCTAGTCAGATTCAACAGAACAGCTACGGTCATATAACTATATGCAAAATTAAACAAATGCGCCAAACAAATCATAGCTAGTATCTTCCTTTTTTCTGCCCACAATTTCTCCTTTTCTTTGCCAAGTTATTTGCCAAAAAGTTTCAATGGCAAAATATGTTGAATTTTAATGTAAGAATGAGGTATGGCTTGAGTTCCCTAATGTCTGGCATTGAGGTATTCCTAACTGACACAGGCTATTGATCCCATTTGAGTCTCTTCTCTCCATCATAACATACCAAAATCCTTTACTTTCTAGCAATAAAAGTTCAGGATCAATTATGTTTGTGTCGCATCAACATGTTACGGATGCCAATAGGTGCTACTAATACCAGATGACAATCATTACAGAAAGAACAAGAATTTTCATCACAACAATTAAAAGCATTGCTGCGCCAGTTTAGCATCATAAAATTGCAATTGAGGGATCGTAGGATTAAAAATAAAGTAGTTCTCCTCAATCTGAAATTCAGCAGAATCTCATTGGATCTATTCCAACTAAATTACATATTCAGACATCACCAGTGACGTCTCTAATTGTACTTAATCCGAAAACCAAAAGGCGAAAAATGCAAGCATTTGAAAGTGTTACTGTTACAAATAATAGTAGCAATATAAAGCCAGTAT
Organism: Glycine tomentella; assembly: GCA_007407185.1. Classification (NCBI taxonomy): domain Eukaryota; kingdom Viridiplantae; phylum Streptophyta; class Magnoliopsida; order Fabales; family Fabaceae; genus Glycine; species Glycine tomentella. Next base: position 1,481,747 of record PYAF01004229.1, read on the forward strand.
GAAAATGATGCTGGTAGTTTGCTACATAGTTATTGGTAGTGGCATCAACTCCTATTCGGCTTAAATTGACAAAAAAAAAAAAAATCTCTTTTAAAACCCACAAGAACAACTTCCGTTCCAAAACGTACCCATGTTCAAGTTAAATTAATCCCAACAACAAAAACATTTTTTTTCCCAAAACCCATTAGCAACATCAACCCCTATCAACACTTCCCAAAAAAAAAGTACACAAAACCAAGGGAAACAAGGTATAATGGAAATTCACCCAGAAAATCAAAATTCAAAACGACCCACATAGTAATTAGTGAAGGAACCGAATGGAAGTGAAAAAAAAAATATCTAGATGGGAAATAAAGACGAGAAGTACCTGAAAAGGAGGAAGGGGAAGAGAGATGGGAAGGTGAAGAGAGGAAGGAGCAATGGAGGAGCGGAGAGCAAGCGTTGGAGCAAGTGCGGGTAAGGTTCAAAGAGAGTGAAGATGGTTTTGGGGTAGTGAGAATGAGAGAAGCTGAGGGAGTGGGTGCTCTCATGGCTATGCAAAGCGATAACGAAGCCATTATCCTCTCTTTTCTTTTTTTTTCCTTCACCTCTCCGTTTCACTAGTTTTCAAGTTTCATAAAGAGATGAGGGACAAAGGCTCATGTTCTTTTCTTATTTTCACGAATAAATGTGTTCGATAATGATATTTTATCCTAATAGCACTAATAAATGGGGATGTAGCTCAAATGGTAGAGCGCTCGCTTTGCATGCGAGAGGTACAGGGTTCGATCCCCTGCATCTCCACTCTTTACTCTCATACTTTTTTCAATTTTTTAAAATTTATTCTGTGGCTGTAAACTGTTAGTTTGGGCTGCAAAACGTATAAGTCCTAGCTTGGGCTTTGTTTCTAATTTTCTATCACTTAGCATAACATTTCTTTTTAAGGTTATGGTTGAATATTCTAAATAGTAAACAAATTTAATGAAATAAATCATACGAAATGGAATAGACTTTTTTATTAGTTGGATATTTTGGCTCCATCAGAAGGAATTGAAATTGGGCTTTCGTGTCATTTTCTTAATATATTTCGTATCTTTCACACTATCGAGTAACTTTATTAACATTTATTATTTTTCTCTAAATTTTCTTCTTTATTTTATAGCTTTCCTTCATGAGTGTTAAACAGGGCGGTTGATGGGTGTTTAACAACCATTTCTCCATCCAGTACTAGCCGGTTTCTAAATTAAACTTAGTGATAATTTCAATGATAAAAAAGACTATCTGATTTGTTATTTTGAAGTTTTATTGTTAGATCTTAAATGTATACTGTGTTTTATATGTGCTATTTTTAGTTCTTCCGCCAAGATTTGAGAGACATAAAAATATAAATTTTTATTTCAGGGGAGGGACCAATTTTTTTTTTTTCCAAATTTAAAAGACTATAAAATAGAAATTATTTGAGGGCCAAAAAATAAAAACATAATTAAGCCTGAGCTGAAAAAATTGTTGAACGTCGTCGTATCCAGAGCATGCGCTAGCACACGGGAATTAAATCTTGAGTCAGACGATCTACATCAGTGCATGTCATACAAATGTGGGGTTTTTTTTTCTTTCTGGGAATTATATATATAATATAAATGTAGTTATTGATACATTATATAGACATCTTGTTTTTGAAAACTTGTCTTCAAAATTATAACTAGCACAAGGGTTTAACAGCACATGTTTGGGTGTGAATTCAAAAAATTAAATTAAAATTAATTTTATATTATTGATTTTTGTTAAAAAAAATGATTTTGAAATTAAACGATTTAGATTTAATATAATTTTTTATTCAATATAAAAAAATTTAAACTCAAAATCAATTCCTAAACATAAACTAAGCAAGCAAACATTTACTTAAAATCATCTTTTGAATCTCCAATCCAAGCAGGCACTCGCACTCTAGCCAACATTTGCAATAATCGTGTGAAGTGTTCGATAGACACACTCGATACAAAAATAAAGAAAGCGCACTACAAGAAAATAAAATTTTGTCAAAATAAAATTCTTAACAATAAAATGGTTTTGATCTACAGCCCATGATCCACCTATAAAGTACCAAGTTTGAAATAAATAACAAACCCATGAAAGAGTCAGCAAAATAAGAACCCTAAAAACATAAAAAGTGAAACCCTAACAAATTACCATGTTTGGCCAGGAGGAACATAAAAATATATGGGTTGGATCCATACCCCTTTAAGATGACGGCTTTCAGGTAGAGTTGCTGTTGCCTCAATGCTTTCACTCTTAATCACGATCCGATAAGATTCACCTCTAGCGTGTGGAATTGCAGTCCCACAAGTAGAAATAGAATCATTTTCGTCTAATAACCCCATTTCTCTGATGTTCATCTTATACTGAAAAACGTTTTGACGAACCACATAGTTCAATGTTCTAACCGATGATGCAGGTTGATAATTTGATCGTTCACAACATATACGATAGTTGTACTTGTTCCATTCTTTGGTTTCAGAATCAAAGATAGCCAATCGATTATTCACGTCCAGAAAGTGAAATTCCTTGCCTTCACAAAACAAAGCTGTTGTCATTGTACTAAGCTTATAGCCATGATAGCAGCGCCTGGTCCACACACTCTCCCCTCTGCAAAGGAAGAATAGTTGCAACTCAGAATCACTGATGCGGTTAACCACAGTAACAATGCAATCTTGAGAAGTGGGGGCAGATGAAAACGCTGCAACATGCTCATTAGTTGCTTCAGCGAAAGGACAATTTGGAAGCTCTATTGTTGCCCTGGAAAAGGGACTAAAGAAGAACAGCGAACCGTGGCGAAAGAGAAGTAACCATCCTTTAGATGATGCAAGGCATGTTGCTCCATGCAGTTCTGGGATGTTGATGGTGTAGCGTTTATTCTCGTCGCTCAGAAGGGAACACTGAGAGTGAGAATCTTCCCCTTCTTCATAGACGAGAAACCAAGGATCACACCTAAGAGATTCTTTAACTTCAGAGGAAAGTGTTGAAGAAGCCACGCGCCAATCTTCGCAAACACCACGGAAACTGAGAAAGTCAATAAGCCCTAGACCACTCACAATTTCTGAAACAACGTCATAAGGCATATTTGTCCAGTCCACTGTCATCTTGCTGAATCAACCTAGCTTTGAGGTCACACCTGCAGCTTCATATAAATACTAAGCAGCGTCTTTGGTTACTGATTTTTATCATCATCGGATTTGGCTTTGGTTCTTTATATCTCTAGAGAGAGTTACTGATTTTACCATCTAGATTGTTTTGGAAAAATCTTAACAATATCCTAGAAAATTGAAACATAATATCTTTTTTAACAACTAAATCATTTATTTTCAATTTAAAAATATTTAGATATGTTTTAAAAAACTAACATTTAAGGATACAATTGTCGGAAATAAGAGAAAAATACAGTTTTAAGAGAGTAAAGTATAATACAATTGTTGACTAAAAAATAAATTTTAGGAATTATGATAAAATACAACATATAGCAAATTTTAAAATTTATTATAACTTCAACCTTTATTTTTAATTAATTATTATTATTATCACAATCTCATCGATAAGATTGTGCTACTCAAAATCATATTATCAAATACTTTATATTTTCTATGGATTTTTTTATTTATTTTTACAATGATAAACGAATAAATAACTTATAATGTATTTTTTCTCCCCTTTTATCTTTTTAAAATTATTTTAAAATCATATTATCAAATACTTCCAATTTGTTTCTTATAAAAAAAAACTATATGTAGTAAGTATTATCTTAAAAATTATTTATAATATAATTTGAAGAAACACAAGATAAAACAAAGTCATATAATATAGGTATGATAACGGAAAAGATAAATTTTGCCTCTTTCTACTCCACGAAAAGTAAGACAATTTTGTGGTCGAGTTTAATTATAAAGGCAACTCAATCTCACTTTCGTCAAGTTTTATTAAGTTTGGAGAAATATATTTGCCTCAATTTTTTTAAAAATTTTATTTTCTAAATATTTAAAATAAATTATATATTAAGTTATTATAAAAGAAGATTTTCCATCTAGAAAAATTAGCTGGTATTTTAGATTCTGTTACATGGAAAAAAATGATTATTTTATAATAAATAATTCTAAATTTATAAATTATTATAATTAAAATTTGTAACAAATGAATACTTTAGATTCATGCTAAATATTAATAGTGTGACGATAAAATTAATTTTTATTATTAATAATTTATTTTAAAAACAGTACCCTAAAACAAAGAAAGCCTAAAAGAATAAAAAAAATTCTTCAAATCCTTAACAATAGAATGGTTTGGATCTACAGCCGATCAACACCAATAAAATCTCAAGTTTGAAATAAATAACAAACCCATGAAAGAGTCAGCAAAATGAGAAGCAGCTGGAAAAAAAAAAAAGTGAAACCCTAACAAGCAATAACAATTTACCATTTTTGAGCTGGAGGAACATAAAAATATCTAGGTTGGATCCATACCCCGTTACGATGATGACGACTTTCAGGTTGAATTGCTGGCTCAATGCTTTCACTCTGAATTAGCATGTCAAGTTCACCACCAGCGTGTGGAATTACAGTCCCGCATGTAGAAATTGAAACATTTGCCTCTAAAAATAATCCCAATTTTCTCTTTTTATCCTGCAATTGAAAATGGTTTTTGCGTATGGTATAGTGCAATTTAAATGCATCCTTGGCAGATTTATCATACGATAAACGATATTCTTCCCATTGCTTGGTTTTAGAAGCATTGAAGGTAACCAACTTATCATCCCCGTCCAAAAAGTGAAATTCCTCCCCTCCATGAGACAAAGCTGCTCTTACTATACTAAACCTAATTGCCAAATTTCCAAAAGGGAGTGCTTAAACCGAACCCATTGGTTCTCCCCATGGCAAACCCTAAACAGTTCCAATTCAGAATCACTAATGCGGTTAACCACAACAGTGCAATCTTGAGAAGTTGGGGCAGATGAAAGTACTGCAACATGCTCAGTAGTTGCATCAGCAAAAGGACAATTGGGAAGCTCTATCGTTGCCCTGGAAAAGGGACTAAAGAAGAACAACGAACCGTGGCGAAAGAGAAGTAACCATCCTTTATATAATGCAAGATAGGTTGCTCCGTGCAATTCTGGGATGTTGATGGTGTAGCGTTTATTCTCGTGGCTCAGAAGTGAACACTGAGAGTGAAATTTACCTTCCTCTTCTCCATACATGAGAAACCAAGAATCATTACACCCAAGAGAGTTACCTTGAGGAGAATGTTTTGAAGAAGCAATGCGCCAATCTTTGCAAACACCACGGAAACTCAAAAAGTCAATAAGCCCTAGAGCATTAGCAATTCGTGAAAGCAGGTCATGAGGCAAATCTGACCACTGTACTACTCTTTTCTATGTCGTTTTGCGTTTGGATGAATCAACCTTTCCACACTGAATCAATTAAAGAATGCACGAAATAGCCAACTGCGAAAAAGGTGGTACGTATTGATTTTGCCATAGCGGGAATTTCTGAACCTAGAAGAAAAAAATTAAAAGAAGAGTTATGCGGAAGAACTTATGTATTAGTACTCTTCTCACTTTAGAGGATTTTGCTTTCTGTTTATAAAATTTGTTTTCATCATCGGTTTTGCAAAACAAAAAATCGTAACTTAGTACATATGTTTGAAGTTTTTTTTTTTTACAACGAAAAATGCATAAATAACTTATAATATGTATTTTTTCTTATTTATCTTTTTAAAATCATATCAAATCATTTCATCAAATAATGTTTTATTATTGCAAAAAAAATTATAAAATAATTTTAAAAAATAAAGTAAAGCAAAAAAAACCCATATCTTTACCTTTATATTAATAAAAAAATAAATAAATCTGGGATAAATATTTAAAATTTTGAAAAATTAAATTAATTATTATCAATATATATATATAAAGGTAATTCTATAATATTAAATTAACTTAAAACTATCTATAAATATTGGAAATTTCAATTAGTTAGATTAGTTATTAAAAATATGATTTGAAATTATGAATATGTTTTAATTAATAAAGATAAATTCTATAATTTTGAATTAACCAAAAATTATCTATAAAGACAAATAAATAAATATATACATTACTTTATAAAAAATATCATGTAACATTTATAGTGATAGCATCTTAGTATTTTGGAAGAATCATGCAATACAAAAAAAAAAAAAAAAAAAAGCAGAATTTTGATTTCTCAAGCATTTTAATTACATTCACACACCGATGTCAGCGTGACAAGATGGAGGGGATTACTCTCAGTTACGGTATTTTCTAATCAAATGTTGTGGTATTATTTTAAGTTTTTTAGGCTAATAGTGGAAAAATGTTATTGTTGTCTTGAGAGTGTGTAAGAGTAACAAGTAATAGAAAAGACATTGGTCTTTATTGCATGTTATGAGCATAAGTAGTAGATGAGGTTGAAGCAGAAAATGGTATATGGGTCCAGGAGGGTCCAACCCGATCTAAGCTGCCTTGCAAGGTCTGTTGGTTTATGTAGGAGCCCAAACCGACGTATGCAACCGCCAGATGGAGGGACTTGGTGGAGTTGTAGGCAGGTCATCATGTGGAACCCAAACTTTGGTTTACTTTCGTGCCGTTTTCTTTTAGGTAATATTTTTTTTTATCGATAAATGTTTATTTTTTTATTAATGATATTAATTATTAGTATTATTAATTCTTTTTAATGAAAAAATTCGAACTACTGATCTTTCTCTCTCTTTTATTTTATTTTTACATTCATCACTAGACCAATTTTATTTAATATATAAAGATTTTATGATTTTGGAAGACAAAAGTACTCGAAAAACATTGGTAATGAATTTTTTTCTTAACAAAAACTTTAGGAAGGGAGGACTATGTCCTGTTTAAGACAATGATATTCTAAGCTCAAAGAATATTAAGGATGTTAAAATGCATTGAATTGATCCATGAAACATGCCTCAACGAGTTGAGTAAGTTGAGAGGTTTAACCAACCAATCTACACAACCCTATGGTCAAAAAAATGACAGGTTGAATAGAGTTTCCCAGTCCTATTGGCCTTTCTTTGAAGTTTGAAGTAAATTAATGTAGATGAATAAATCATTATGATTTGATTAATTTTTTTAAAAGAAATTGTGAGGTGTCATATAGGCAAAAATTTGGAGTTTAAACAAATAAACATACCTTGAAATTTATTATCATCTTTTAAATATCAACTATTGAGTAAAAAGCGACTAATTTTATAATATTAATTTTTTTAATGGATTGGTGGGTTGACTGAACCTAATTTGTAAGTCCATGCATATTAGATTGATGGGTTAAGATAGAATTCAATTCAATTCAATCTAATTTTTTTATACACAAAATTGGATTGACAAGTTTACTTAAAAATAATTATTTTAAAAGTTAATAAATTTATCATATAATGATGGATTGTAATTAAATGATTATGTAAAAAAAATTACACCATTAGTTAGTGTTTAACATTTTTCTCATATATATATATATATATATATATATATAAACATTGGATCCCTTTATTGTAACTTTTTTCATAAAAAAATATAAGTTGATAAACTAAATTAATATATACACAATCTACAGTGATAAAAACTGCCACAATAAATCAAAAATTCTGTCTTACCCTAAAAAATAAAAAGATAAAATATATTTTTAGATCCTTTGTAAGTTCGATTTGTATTTTTTTAAAAATTGTTTATTTTTTTTCTATTTTTTAAATATATTACTCTTTCATTTTCAAGCAATTATTTTTTTTTCTTGCATAAATTCTTATTTAAGTCACTTTCAGAATAAAAAATAATTCATTTCAAAATTA
>PYAF01004229.1:1495745-1507355 GCA_007407185.1 Glycine tomentella
TTTTCCCAAACAATGCAACTCTTGGCTGCTCGGCTTTTCCAAACAGTGCAACTCTTTGCTGCTCGCAACCTTTCCATCAAAGGTAGTTATATGTGTATGGTTATGATGGGAAGTTAACAGCGGTTGAGATAAGAGTAGTTAACTATTTTAAATCACATTACTACTAAAATCCATTGATGACACTAAAATCACCAACAATAATTTACAACACAAAATAAGTTCCTTAGAGATCAAAATTGTTGCATACCAAGATTGAATAACAGAATGATGTTGAACTCTATTATTGATTGATGCACCGGCCATGTATAACATCCCATACTTGTGACAGCTACAAGGTTATTGACTTATTGCAACTATGAAACTGTTTCCTTCCATCCAAGAAATTAGGAGAGGGTCTTATTGCATTTTACTACTACCTTCAAGCATGTCGACAGTGAAACATGAGTATGCTGTTTACGTAAACTATACAATTATTTCATTTTTCTTTGTTAATCATTATTAGGTTAATGTTTAAAGGGACAAAAATATAACAATTAGATCGAACTAAAAAAGACTTTGAGAAGTGACACCTATGCTAACCTACTAACCTAGTATATAACATCACGCGTAAAATTCACTAATGCACAATGTGAAATGCACTAGAGGACATAAATTTAGAAACCCAACTAATACAGTCGAGAAAGTGGTATAGGACCTATAGCTGGTCTTTGACATTACAATAAGTTAAAGGTGATTTGCTTTATAGATGTTAGCCTTCATCTAAATGTCCCTTGCTAAACTATCAGACTTATTAGACCAAACAATCTTCTCCTCTTTGGTTAAAATTTCTTAAATCAATCAACACACATCCATCCTAATCAACGGTTAGAGGATGAAACCTTGCTAAATAAGCCATTATTTCTACTTTCTCTTAGTATCGGTTCACTGACCAAATATCTCACGCAACAGACACAAAATTAATCAAACATTATTTAAAATCTTATTTATATAAATTAAAATTGACGATATATATATATATATATTTAAAAATATTATGAGTAATTTGATCACCTTTATTGTTTAATTTTCATAAAATTTGATACAAATATATAATTTGAACACCATTGATTAACCAAGTGAACGACTCGGAAGGAGTCAGATTCAACTGCAATTTTCCTGAAATCACAGTTCCAAGTCAACTGGAGACCATGGAAAATCGCCTAAAGCTCAGCAGTGGTGATAGAAAAGTCTTCAACTTTGTAATAAAATTCACACAAGAAATACCTTCTATCAGATGGAGGTATCACGATTGACTTTGACCGAATCAATAGGAGGAGGATTCCAGCATGTAGAATCTATTCCCGTGGCATTAAAATTGATGTTAAATCTGCCCTCTATCAATTGTTAGCCAAGGAAAAAGGTCATGAATAGTTCATGGCAGGCCTTATGTTATGCGCTACCCAACCCAATTATAGATGTCCATTTATAACTTGACCAAAAATAAAAAACGCACATTTATCACTCGTACGGACCAAAAGAAGTTCACACTTATCACTCTCAGTCTCAATAAACCAAAATCTAAAATAGGATTCACTCGTATCCACCGCACACACACGCACATTCAGAAGAAGAAAAACACTCACATCATATTGTTATAAATGTTGGCTGAGATGTTACGAATTTTTTCAAATACATATCATTATTTCTGCACAATGATAGTCATTGTGTCTAAAAAATTCAATGATTTTGTACAATAATAGTTTTTTTGTACAATAATAGGCATCACTAGTTTTTTGGCACGTATATATCCATATGACATTGAAACACATATTTATTACGTCAGTAAGACTACCTATATAAACATGGAAAATATTTAAAGAGAGGGGAAAATAAAATAGTACATTATTTAAAAGGCTACATATAATTTAAGAATAAAGAGAGAGGAAATTTACAAGTTACACGCGCGTAGCGTGAGTATGGTAAGAATCTATACTCTAATTATTATTTCAGCACATTTCCACTAAAGTATTGCAATGCTAATTGGATTTGGAATTGAAATGAAAATGCGTGCCTATTTTAGTTACACTGGTGCTCACATATTACGATAAGAGGTGGTTTCTAGTTTCTAGACGGTGACTTCTGTTCTCTCCGGCCGATTCAAGAGCATGTCATCGGCATTCGGATTCTCCGTTTGCTGGACCTTGGATGGATTGTGATTTGTGAAAGGATAAAATAAGGAACCAATGGAATGATAAATGGGTGAAAAAGTAACACGTGGAAATGTGCATCACTAATGTAATTATAAATTCTCTCCTCTGCATTTAAAAATAACGTTATTATAAAATCTCATCTCCTCGCCCCCTAGAAAGTATTATATAATTCCTTTTAAGTTTCATTATATTTTAAAAGAACGAATAGTCCAATTGATCCCGAAGGATATTGCATCCATGGACGGATGCATGTGTTAAGTTGGGGCTTAAATTTTCAAAAATAAATAATTTTTTTATAATAACAAAATAAAGTAAAAATAAAAAAAATAACTTAAATGTTTGTACGAGAGGAAAAATTGAAAAGCATAGAAAAAGAATAATAAAAAAGATGAAAAATAAGAGAGGAGTGAGGGTGAGTATGTATGTTTATAATTTTTATAAATATAGTGGTCACACTCTTGTTATTTTTAAATACCAGCATACAACTAATTTTGTCAATTTTATCTCTTTTGAATTGTATCTTTTTCACACTTTTGTTATAATGATTTGTTCCTTTAATTTTCTTTACAAAAAAAATTTTCGGGAGCGCTGCCCCCGAACCTTCACTACTAGTGCCCTCCCTTACTTTTTTTTCTGGATCCACCCCTGATTGCATCTACTATATTCATTCTTAAGTGATAGAAAAAAAAGTAAAAATTCTTCAAAGTTTTTTTTTTGCAGGCTCGAAAATCTCTCTTTCGCCTCTCCTCCCTGTCTCCATTCTGGTTGATTCGCTTCTTCTTTCGCGCAAGCGCTTGGTTCGCCCCTTTTGTGTTGCATTTTTTTGTAATCAAATTAATGCTCATGGGTGTTGAGAATTAATTTGACTGATGGAATATACACATTTAAGGACTACTATCAAGATTAATACATACTTAGGACCACAACTATATATAATTTTTAGCATTCAAGTGAATAACATGACTATTGTTTTATCTTGCATGTACTAATTAATTTGACTATTTTTTATTCAATAAAATCATCAGTCTTAAGAAAAGTGAATAACAGCTGGTGCTTATTAATAGACAATACAACTCCAGCTTTTTATTGAAATCTTTGTAGTACTATTTTTTTAATTTATTTCTTATGTTCAGTTTCATAATTACATTGAATTAATTAAAAAAAGGTTATATATAAGTTTTTATTCGCCACAAAAGAACAAGCGTCTCAACTAAATCAGTCAATGGATATGAATGAATCATGTAAACAAAATACTAGTATTAGGAGTCGCTAAAATTAAAAAAAAAAATAAAAATACACTATTAAGGAAGTGGTTTTGGGGGAATAACAACACCAATGTGAACGAGAGGAAAAAAAATGGTGCTACTGGTTGACTGCATGTCTCGTTTCCCTTTCTCAGTCTTCATTAATAATTTAAGGTACCATAAATTTAAATACTTTTTTTAATTTAGCATTTTTATTCTATTTTTATCCTTACAATTTTGTTTCTTTGTTTTAGTTATGATCAAATGTGTTTATTTTGTTTTTTTATCCTTAAAACACTTTAGATAATACTTTGAATAATAATTATTTTGAATGGTAAAAAAAACATCATCTAAAATATTCATAAAAAAATAAAACAAAACAGATATATTTTATAAGTACTAAAACAAAACAAGATATATGTAAGGATGAAAATGAAAAAGACTCTAATATGTAAAAAGATGTAAAAAGGAAAAAAGTATTTAAGCCATAATTTAATGAATGATGAATTATGATTGCACCAGGTAAAACATTGGTATTCACAAGCAAAATGTCACTATCTATACAGCAAAACCGGTACTACTAATTTTTCTGAAGCTGAGTTTGCTCCATCATGACTAGCAGGTTGCAGACCTGCAAAAGAATTTCTGTTGCTGGCTATGACATTGAAGATTGCATGACCTCGCTTTATCTCTCAATTCTTGGAATGCTCTCATTGTCTCCACATCAAACCCCCCAGCAAACTGCCAAAACACATCAACAAACAACTCATTTTTCAAAAATTGCCCCTATATGCTCTCTCTGGCTTTAGAACAGGCACCTGTTTTGTATTATTGTTCGAACATATATGTAGGATTTACCTGATGTACTCGAAATGCAAATCTAACTCCTTGGACAATGAGCTCCTCTTCTTCAGGACCACCACCACCACTTGTCTCAAGCTCACCAGAGACTCTCTTCATGTACTTCATGGCTAATTTCACAGATGCCAGCTTCATCTGTCACAACATAACGTTGCAGGTACAAAAAAAAAAAAAAATGAAATGAGCTAACCAACATTTGTGGATTTACCTTATCGTTCTTCACTATGTGGCGCTAGAAATTGTAAATAGCAACCTACCAAGCTATCCAATCCTCATTATGTGTTTTTTATTTGCATGTAAGAAAGATATGGCCCTTTTGTTACTCTATTATTCATGTAATTATTTAAAGCATAGTGATTGTACGATGTACTATCCATAACCCTTCCTAGTGCCATTTGAGTGCGACAAAGATATTAACGGTCAAGAATAGAGAATCTCCTGCTCTTTATTCAATTTTAAAACACTACGCAGACAAACGGATGGATTCTAGAGATCTGTGAGTTCACATGTTAGCTACTGCACATGCAGAGATACGCACAGAAACAAGTAAGAACCCAACCATTGCTTTGTCATTTAGCTACCAGCACTGCATCTTGTTGATTACACCAGACAAGACATAGAGTAGTTAACTTTACCAACGCAAATGTTTTTTAGTGTTTGGGTTGTATCATTCGGACATGATGAAACTTAAGGAATTGATATTTATAAACAGGCTTACTTAAAACGAAGTAGCGAAAGCTATTAAACAAATAAGATTGAGACAATTCTTTCAGAAATCCACAAAATAAATCATTTGGAACAGTCTAATACTAATAGTGTGTTTGGATTAGCTTTATAGTGAGATAATCAATTATTTTTTCATGATGAAGGCAAAACAACAAATAGTTGTTGATTTTACTTTTTTATGGTAGTACCGTGATTTTGAGAAGTAGAATTCATTCATGGTGTTATCCAAACACCATATAAATCAATTGAAACAGCTTTTGGATATCAGTCTGTGAGACATTGAAGACAATTGATCGTGCAAATTAAGCATATGTAATGTTACTTCCAAATTGATGCATGGAAATTACCTGGCTAACAAAACCATTATCAAGCATCCATTGGACAGGTATGTGGAAGACTTTGTATCTATTTGTTGCTGACTCTCTCATTCTCGAGATATTGAAAACCCCATGCTCTAATCTGCCATGCAACCCATTTTTTTAAAGCAACATTTTAGAGTGTCCTTTGATGAGGCTATGTGCAAATCAACGTTCAATTAACATTTTACAAATTATGTTATTATATTCACATGTGGGTCAGGAATACACATACTTTTCAAAGAGAGACTGCATCTTCTTGAGGGCTGGACCGCATGGCTGCCGAGGATCATCACGAAACGACGAAGCCTCGGATTCTAGCTTCTTTAAATCACAATACCCAAATGCAGCCTCACGCAGGGCATCAGCCTTCTGCTCTGGCCAATCGAAGTGTTTCAACACTGCTCTTTCATCCACCTAAAACAAAAATAAAAACCATCGCAAACGAATCTTCTATTTTTTTATTTTTATCTTAATCTAAATGCAAACGTAGAACAAGTGATAAAAGTATAAACTTAAGAACTAATCTGATGTTACTTGCACTTAACATTCTTATGCAAATTTTTATGAAGATATAGATATGTGAAAAATTGTGTAGAAATATTATTATAAAAAATGAAGTACCAAATACGAAAGCTCGTCATCAAGCCATTTAACAAAGAGCACAACGTCTTCAATGTCTGTAAAAGCAGCACCCTCCACTTCTTTGATTAAGCATCGAATAAAGTCTCCTTGTGTTTCAACATCGGTTTTTATCTGAAGGCAATGAAAGATTACCTATTTGTTAATGCGAGAAAGTGGACAAAAAGCAAAATCATCTTTGTTTATGCTAAACTGAATGCAATTAGGCACTAATCACGTACCTAAAACTAACAACACTGATCGACAGTAATTGATTTTCAGTTAATGGAATATTTTTTTTTTCCTTTTCCTTTTCTAGTTCGACAATTAAAAAAGTGATTCCATAAAGTGATGACTATCTTTGGTGCATTGTCAAAGTTGTGAGCATCCAAATTCGAATTTAACCACTGTCTTATGTGCAAAAAAAATAAAATCCATTTCAAATTAAAGCACGTTAGTAAGTACTTTGCATTTGACACTGACACCAGTGGCAAAATCGCAATTTTCTGCAAAATCAGGACACACTTACTGCGAGTAGGTGAGATGAACGGTTCTCAATCTCGCCGATCATGTCACGTGGATTCGCCGCCGCAGGCGGCACTTCCACCACGCCGGAGAGCGATTCCCGCCGGGACTGCGATTCCCTCCTCATTAACGAGTGGTAGAACTCCACCACTTCCGGTATCTTCCTCACCTTCGCCGAAACCTGCCTACTCCCCTTCGGCGGCGGTGGCGGAGGAGGCGGAGCAGCCTTAGACGCAGCCTTGGGAGGAGGTGGCGGCGGAGGCGGCGCCACCCTCGGAAGTTGTAAAATCACAGGCTCTTTTTCAACATTGCCGTTCTTAGAATCGGAGGAAGAAGAATGCAGAGTCGAAGAAGGCAAAGACCGTCTCGGCGGCGGTTTCGGAACACGAGGCGCACGTGACCTGGTTAAGTTGGACTCAATAGAATCGACGAGTTCCTCCGAGTCACGGCGCGGCCTTTCACTTTCCGCCACCTCTTGTTTAAAATCAGGAACGACAGCAGTAGCTTCAAACTGTTTGTGGTTCACGCTTCTATAATCCGACGCCGTTTTCTTTAAATTCTTAATAAAATTTGGCCTCGCTGGCACCTCCAAATGTGCTTGAAGAATGCTCGTCGTTTGTAAATGCTCGTCGTTTTCCAACGACTTGCATTCAAGCGAAGAATGCTCGTTGTTTACCAACGCCTTGCAAACGTGATCCGAGGCCGTTTTCTTGAGCTCCGCTATCTCATCCTCCAAAGCTTGTGTTTTTCTCAGATTCTCTGTTTTCTCTTCTTTCATTCGGAGCTTCAGTTCTTCGAGCTCGTTCCTCAGTTTCTCATTCTCTGCCTCCACTTGTTCCATCTTCTTGGCATTGCTTTCAATTTGCGAGTTCCTTATGGAAATCTCGTTCTCGAGAACGGGAACAATGGCGACTGTTTCCTTGAGGAGTTTGTGTTCGAGAAGCTCTGTTTTGAGGCGAGACTCTCTCTCGCGGAGGTCCTCAACGAGACGGAGGAGCTCGAGGACTTCGGAGGGGCGGGGCTGAACCTGAGCGGAGGAGCGTGAGAAGTATGCTCCGAAAGAGCGCGTGAAGGAGGACCTTCCGGGGGTTGAATGCGGAGGAGTAGGTGGCGCCGGGGACTTAGGAAAACCCATTGAGAGCTTGGCCTTGCCAGCTACCATTGCGGTCAAATGGGGATGGAGGATAGTAGGATTAGGATTAGGATTAGAGTTGTCTGGTTTGCAATGTCATAGGAAATGAAACCTAACACTAACAAAACATGTCGCTGTCTGAGTGTCTGTCTCGGGGTGGGAAGGAGACATAGAGAGAAACAACTAACAAGTGAAGGTTGAGGGAGATAAATAAAGAGATTCGTGCTAATGAGGGAAAATATTTAAGAGGGCACACATTACGATGAACACACTTCACTTCTCGGACCTATTTTCACCTTGGAAAATATTAATCAACTGTTTATTTGTTATATATAAAAAATAAAAATACATAAAAGTAACATTTTGATTGCATGTTTATAGATTATAATTGTTTGTTTTTTATATAGCTAGTTACGCTGCAATTTTTATATATAATTAAAACTATTTAAAAATCGATCGGGTTTTACTCTAATAAATGTTAGAGAAAAATATTATCTAATCAAATATAGTTTATATGCAATATTCAACATCTAATCAAGAGAGCAGGATGAGTAAAAGAAAACACTGAGAAGCTCATAATATTGCTAATTAGAGGTTAGAAGATTGATTTAGTAAGGTGTAAAGGACACTAGGGAATTTTGTTTATGTTTGACTTCGTAGAATTTTCTGTGACACCAAAACTACCCAATTTTTGTTTCTGGCGTGAAGACTTTCCTTTCTTAGATTTGAAGGGTTTGAAAGTTAAAGTGTAATTAAAAGTCGAAATTGCTTTGTTAGCTCAATTAGAATTGGGCGGAAACTAATTTGAGTTAGGATCAAAATGAGAAAGGAAGAAATCTTGTGATATCGAATGCATAGGAGTGATGAGACAAAACAAAATATGCCTTCGGACGAAAGCAAAAAGGAATTTCAAATAAGACTTTGAGTTGCATTATTATTTGTGCATTGCATTATTAATTTTAGGGGGTTGTATACTAATTGGCGATTTTTTGTGCATTGCATGATTATTTTTAGGTCAAGATAAAATAAAATTAAAATTAAAATATGTATGTGTGCATTATCATTGACAAATAATTATTAAATCGAGTGTTTTTGTGATAAGCAAAAAACATGATAAGAAATATTTCTATTACCAATCATGATAATTTTAGTATAATTAAATAATATTAAATAAAAATATAATTTAAAATTGAGGAATAAATTATACCTATTAATTATAAATCAAATTTTAATTTTTTACCCACATTCTTTATGGTTCATTAGGAGAGAAAATAGAGAAAGAAAAAAATACAACTTACCAAGTATTTTTTTACTATTTGGTTGAAAAGAAAATGAAAAATAAATAAAAAAGATAAATTTACTTCTAAAAATAAAATTTTAATTTTTTTTCAATTTAAATTTTAAAATTTTCTTTCCATTCTTATTTTTCATCCATCTAATCAATCGGATCATTAATATCTGTTGTCAGAACTCAAGTTTCACTCGTTCTCTTCTCTTCATATTTTAGTTACTTATTTTACCTATTATAAACTGTTCGCTTTCATTTTCTGTTTTATTGGCTTTTTTTTATAAATCATTGATATTTTCTACGATAACTAATTATATTTAAGTTGGGTAAGAGAGTTTCCTTCGATACAAAATAAAATAATTTTGGGACCGAAATTGGTTATCGATACAAAACAAAATAATATATATATATATATATATATGTGACACTAAAATTAATATATTCAATTTGTTATTAATTAACAAAGTATTAAAAAGATATTCGGTATTATTTTTCAATTTTCAGGAAGGACCTTTTGGTGGTTTAAGGGGCATCCGATTATGCCCTCGGGAGAGACGTCCGTAGAAGACAAAAGCAAATATGATATGTAGTTTTTTTTTTCTTTTTTTATAAATTTAGCAAGCCATTGATTTATAATTTTATGTATATTTTAACATACAGAGTAATAATTTGACATAGTGAGAATGTAGTTGGAATAAATTGAGATAGAATTATTATTCTATTATTCAAGAAAAAGACTAATTCTATTATGTACTTTTTATATTTGAATTTTTTCAATTCAGTTAATTATAATCTAAACAAAATTTAATTTGAATAACATAGTTAACACCCGAAAAGAATAAATCAAGTAAAAAAAATTAATGCATAGTGTTGAATTCATTTTTTTATAACGTAATAACAAAATGATAAAAAGAGAAAACTCTATTCATTTTGTGGATTAGCCTCTCATGGGTCATGATTAATATATGTATGGATCAAGCCCACTGAATTGAACTGGGTATAGCCTTGTATTAGGAAGTTCAATACTTCAGCAATCTTCTCTCATGGACCCAAACAAAATACCAAACCTATGCCTTAAGATTTTTGGGGAATTACTTCATGTACTCCACTTTTTTCTTCTTGTACTCCTTAATAATAATTAAAGGACAAAATCATCATTCTTTGTGTGACAACCAACACCCCCTTCCCTCACCTGCACAACCCTAGTCGTCACCTCCACCTGACTCCAACAACCAACGCACCACAACCCCTACCCAACCCCATCAACCATCGCACAACCACCTCCACCTCTAGGGATGGCAAAAAACATTGCACATGCATATATTCATGGAAAAAAACTGTAATGGATACTTGATGGGTACCCATAGGTAACAGGTACGTGTATTTTGTCAATCGCATATTAAACGGGCAAGGGCATGTATCAAGGTACCCACACGTGCCATTACCCGTTACCCATTAAAATACCAAAATACCCTTGTATTACGTTAACCTAGATAGCATTACTTATGCACTATAGCAATCAATTTGTGGGTACCCTAAATAACAAGGAAAATGATATAAAAATACTTAATTAACATCAATCAATTATCTAATTCAAAATAGATCTTCACAAATAAACATGTGATGGAGTAGGGATTGTACCATGATACTGTGAGATATTTGTGGCCATGGGATAATTTTATTGGTTGCCTACACCAATTCTCGTGTTGAGTTGGTGAGACTTATATATATTTCTCTTAATGTAAAGGCACATCTTGTGTTTATTCTTATGATATAATAAAATTTCTTTCTTTTGCTATTTTTTTTTTTTATATTCATGGATACCCTTGGTATCCGCCAGTTTACAGAAAAATTACAGGTAGTTGTCTATGCGGGTACCTATAGGATTGTAAGGGCGGGTATGTTCGGATTTTCTAGCATGTAGGGTGGGTAGTGGGTCACTAAAAAAAATCGCTGATTTCCGACGGAAAAAATCCGTCGCTAAACCCGAAAATCCGTCGGAAAAACGGAATTTCCGACGGACAAAAATCCGTCGGTAAAACGCTCGTAGGAAATGATTTTTGTCGGTAATTTTTTTTGTCCGTCGGTAATTTCCGACGGATATATCCGTCGGTAATCACCCGTGGGAAATTTCCGATGGATAAATCCGTCGGAAATACACGCATAGGCGCTTTCTACATCGACGGTTTTTAAAATAACCGTCTTAGAATGTCTTTCAAATGTATTTTTTTCATTCAATGCTTACACACCCATTCATTATGGTAATCATAATTAAAAAACCCAGCCAATACTTAATAGTATAATTTAAATATTCATGCTATATAATTATTTGGAAGCAATCCAAGTCAGCAAAGCATATTGAAATTTGTGTCCACTTGATTCAGATCAGATTATGGCTTGATTGAGTCTATTATAATAATTAAAAACATTAAAATAATGTTAACAGTTTAAAGACCTTAGCAATAGGGTCAAGTCCTCTGAGCCTGCACAAATAGCATTTTTACTAATTGAGCAGAAATAAAAATAATAATAATTATAAAACCACTAAAAATGCTAGGCTGCCTAGCTTTTAAAAGATCAGTGACTAATTGCCAATGAAACTGTTATGCTTCAATTGAAATTGGATGCAACAAGATGCTATTTATTTGATTTTCTCAAAGACTTAGAT